>BLSH010115689.1:355075-368233 GCA_018402905.1 Glandirana rugosa
TGCCAGGCATACACACTTTCCCCGGAATCCCAGGAAAGTGTGTGTGCCTGGCAAGTAGTTTCCCCAAACTTACCAATAATTTTCCATTGGTAGGAGTGGACGCTAGACAAACGAACATTAATCACACACACATATTCCGGGGAAAGTGTGTATGCCTGGCAAGTAGTCAAGTAGTCAAATAGTCAAGTAGTCAAGTAGGAAAACGGATGTAAACTGACGAACGGTCAGTTTTTCATCCGTTTTTGCATTGGTAGTGAATGTAAAAAAAAACTGATGAAAAACTGATGAAAAAACTGATGAAAAACTGATGGCCACTGATGAAAAACGGATGAAAAAACGGATGAAAACTGATGAAAAACGGATGAACTGATGAACTGATAAACTGATGAACTGATGAACGGTCCGTATGTGTGAAAGGGGCCTTATACACACACACTAATTACAAGCAAACAGATCGCAGGTGAGGATGGTTACCTTTTAATAACCATTCAAACCCCTTTGATGAACGGTCCGTGTGTGTGAAAGGACCCTAAGGCCCCTTTCACACATACGGACCGTTTGTCCGTTTTTCATCCATCCGTTGACGGATGAAAAACGGACATCAATGCAACTCTATGGAAAAACTGATGACAACTGATGATCAGCTATTTTCATCAGTTTTCATCCGCTTACGTCAGCATCCGTTTTTTTGAACGGATGAAAGTCCTATTTTTCATCCGTCAAAAAAACGGATCGGACGAAAAACGGATGTAAGCTGACGAATGGTCAGTTTTTCATCCGTTTTTGCATTGGTAGTGAATGTAAAAAAAAAAACAGATGAAAAACTGATGACCACTGATGAAAAACGGATGAAAAAACTGATGAAAAACTGATGACCACTGATGAAAAACGGATGAAAAACTGATGAAAAACGGATGAACTGATGAACGGTCCGTGTGTGTGAAAGGACCCTAAAAGGTTGAGTTTCTGGACTCCTGACAGACCCATGCATCTTTCATCCAGTGCTGCGCTGATGTTTCTGGATTCTGAGTCCTGGGGAAAGCAAAAGAATTATCAAAGGATCTGCGGGAAAAAGGTAGTTGAACTGTATATAACAGGAAAGGGATATAAAAATATATCCAAGGAAATGATAATGTCAATCAGCAGTGTTCAAACTCTAATCATAAGTGAAAAATGAGGGGTTCTGTTGAAACCAAACCACGTTCAGGTAAACCAACTCAAAATTTCAGCCACAACTGGGCTTTTTGTCAAAAGGAATGGGCGGCGTTACCATCTGAGAAGATAAAGAGCCTCATCCACAAATACCAAAAAAGACTTCAAGCTGTCATTGATGTTAAAGGTAGCAATACACGGTATTAAGTTACATTTTGGCCTCATCACTCCAAATGACTTTGTGCCAGAAGGTTTGAGGCTTGTCTCTGTGCTGTTTGGCGTATTGTAAGTGGGATACTTTGTGGCCTTTGCGTAGTAATGGCTTTCTTCTGGCGACTCAACCATGCAGCCCATCTTTCTTCAAGTGCCTCCTTATTGTGCATCTTGAAACAGCCACACCACAGGTTTTCAGAGAGTCCTGTATTTCACCTGAAGTTATTTGTGGGTTTTTCTTTGCATCCCGAACAATTTTCCTGGCAGTTGTGGCTGAAATTTCTAGTTGGTCTACCTGACTGTGATTTTGTTTCAGCAGAACCCCTCATTTTCCACTTCTTGATTAGCTTGAACACTGCTGATTGGCATTCTCAATTCCTTGGATATCTTTTTATATCCCTTTCCTGTTTTATACCTTTCAACTACCTTTTGCCGCAGATCCTTTTGGCAATTCTTTTGCTTTCTCCAGGACTCAGAATCCTGAAATGTCAGTGCAGCACTGGGTGGAAGATGCAAGGGTCTGTCAGGAGTCCAGAAACTCATTGACCTTTTATACACACACTAATTACAAGCAAACAGATCACAGGTGAGGATGGTGTGCATGTTATCAGGCCAAAATCACCAGAGTATGTAAACTTTTGATCAGGGTCATTTGGCTAATTTCGGTTGTCATTATGATTTAAAAAGATTAAACACGGTTGATTGATAATAAATGGATTCAGCCAAACACTAACCATGAGCGAAAGAAATGTTTTTGTGTTATCATTCATATTCTCTGAAAAATGGCAAAGAAATCATAAATTCTGCCAGGGTATATAAACTTATGAGCACAACTGTATACTCCTATCTGGTGGCTCTGTATAACCCTATCTGGGGCTCTGTATACTCCTATCTGGTGGCTCTGTATACTCCTATCTGGTGACTCTGTATACCCCTATCTGGTGACTGTATATCCTATCTGGTGGCTCTGTATACTCCTATCTGGTGGCTCTGTATACTGCTATTTGGTGACTCTGTATACACCTATCTGGTGATGCTGTAAACCCTCTCTATGATGCTGTATACCCTATCTGGTGATGCTGGGCTGTACACTCCTGACACAATGGGTGGAATCTATAAGTGGTGTGGCTTATGAGAAGTGGGAGGGGTCAAAAAGGAAGGGTGGGGTCTGCCCCCCCATCCTAAAATTTCACCAGCCGCCACTGGTCACACTGTAAACGATTCGTTGAATCTGGATAGACGCGATGACCAGGAGGATGTGAACCATTACCTGACCGGTTTCGTCAAAGAGGACTTCTTCCGGGGTATAGGTGTCACATCCTGTCATCGCTGTAAATAGTCTGAGCGTCTATTCAAGCCTCGTTCTCGCGTCCAACACTTGCAATTCACCTCACAAGCCAAGCATCACTCCTGCTAATAGGGAGGGGCAGATCCTGAGCAAACATCACATTGTACATCGTAGATGAACCCAGACACAGCGGAAGTGATGAATGAGAGACTCCACCATGAGAATCTGCCAAAACATCCTAACATTACTCATCCACTATTTAATATGGGAATAAAATTTGAGGCGAGAAGTGGCTCTTACATATAAAGGGCATTCATATACAAGTATATACAATCTTATAGTAACAATGCAAATTATTAAAAAATTAATTAATATAGAAAATATGAAATTCGTTTTTTTTTTTTTTTAGTTTAGTTGTCCAAAAAGCAATTTACATCCCAATCTACATTAAGCCCAAAGGGAGTATAACTTTTGAGAATATAAATCCATTTGGTTTAAATGTTGGATAATTTCCTAACTTTAAAGCTCCCCCTCTAATGGGGAACAAAATGATCTATACCCATAAAGAGGGTGCCCGCTGGTTCTCTCCCATGTACAAAATCAAAGTGTCTAGACACCCTGTGATTCTTGCACCCCTTGAGACAGGACACAGTTTTGGCAGGACTGTGTAGGCAATAATCGAAAGAATAAGGTGTAGAGGTAAAAAGTAATTGTTTTATTGTCACATCATATAAAAAAACACTTTAAGAAAAAAAGATTACTACACATATGAAAGGTACAAAAGTTTGCGGCATGAAAAATACTAGGTAACATTCTTCATCGGGGAGTTTTGGATTTCATACAACAGCGTATTTCTAACATTGAAAAAATATTAACAATTAATAATAAAGACATTATATATCAATATAAAATTCATGAATCCATCAATACACACCAAAGTATATGTAAATAAAATTCAACAATGAGTGTGTAACAACATATCTTAACTTGGATCATGACTTACAGTGCCAATAAAAGACCACAGGGAGCCGAAAGAGTCCCAAGGAACCCCCCACCACAAAGCAAGCAGGACCAAGGTGGAAAAGAGCCCAAGCTCAAACATTCAAAGAAGGATGAGGAGGTCTATAATTGGATACAATTCATAAAATTACATTTTTAATATCCAGCTATTGAGTAATAAAAATACTATAATGGCACAGAAAGAAACCCCAAAACCCATACTTACTTAGATAGTATTGAAATAGCCTATGATGTGGCTACTGGCCACATCATACAACACCACTTTATTCAAGGATAGGTAGAAGGAAAAGTATATCAAAATCCTTAGTAACCCTGTAGAGGTCGGAACCATCCAAACAGGGAAGACAAGTTATTGCACCATAGCCAGGTACTTTGGAGGGGCAAAAGGGCCAGCCACCCTAAAAGATGTATAGAACATATAATGAATATAGAGAAGAATAGTTTTTATAAAATCTCACTGCAACACAGCAATCAATATGTATGTCAGTATGTCCACCAAGTGTGTTCAGCCTTGCACATGTGAAAATCACATACAGCAAGACATGAACAGACCAAAGGTACTCAATTGGGTATATAAAAAAGACAAGAGCTAATTCATGCAAAAATAGGGGCTGGTTAAGTACCTGAGTGGGTTGCATCTCCTGATATGGCCAGAAATACACATGGGTGCTTAGCACCAATGGCAAGCTACCACTGGGCCGCCACGTGTAGCATGAGTGTCACGCTGACACGCACCTTCCCCACCACTCATATCCGGCGCTGACAGTGTCCAGAAAGACACAGGGATCGGAAAGGCCCCAACGTCTTATCCGGAAATGTTGGAAGTGATTGGCCTAAAAAGGGCTGTGGTGCCGACACGGACCACTTCGCCTCAGATGGAGGAGCGCCATCTAGAGGTTGAAGTGCTAAACTCCACAACAAAAGCATCCTCCATAGTGCGGAACACACATGAAGGTACCCAGGGGAGGAGTAAGTCCCCCACTCCAGGCAGACGCCCATGTGGGGGCTTTCCATGCCCGGAACAATAAGAGACAGGAGGAACCAAACCTAACCGAAACCGAAGAAGGGAGGGGGGACTCCAGAGGAATAATCAGCCCCACAGGATGCTGCAAGAGAGACCCAAGTGCAGATACAACACTCAATATACATCACAAAATTATATGAAACAAATAATTTTAATGACACAACATTGTATGAATAATTAAATAATTACTAACCTAAACTAGGGGAAAACAAAAAAAAAAAAAAAAAAAGAAAAAAGGAAGGGGAGAAAGAGGAAGGGAGAAAAAAGTTCACAGAACAACCTAAAAATGTACTACATCAAATGCTCTTTTTCGCCAGAAACAAAACCCACCAGGAAGGGTCTATAACTCAAGATCTCATTAATTCCTGGTGGGATATTAGCCTTTAAATTAAATATCTAGCGTAATTTGCGCTGGAGAACCTGTTTGTTCCAATCCCCACCACGTGGTTTTTCGCTGTACATGCTCTAAAGCTCAAAACGTAAGTTTTGGGACATGGTAATTGTGAACTTGCACTATGTGGCAGCCAACTTTAGAATAGATGTCACCTACCTCGGCCGCATGAACGTGATCATAGATTCTTCTCCAGAACTCCCTGACGGTCTTCCCGTCACAGGAGGAGGATGTCATCTATATATCTTGCCCACAAAACCAATTCAGGCCTGTGGTGGGCATAGATTACATCCTCCTCCCATTTGGCCATGAATAGATTGGCCACACTGGGTGCATGCTTGGCCCCCATAGTTACTCCTCTGTTTTGGAGGTAAAACTCACCCCCCCAAACCAGAAGTAATTATGAGTAGTGGATAACTTTAAAAAGATCTAGAATAGATGTTTTTGAATAGACCCCAAGCCTGAGTCTTTGTCCAAAAAATGTGAAACCGCAGATAAACCCAAATTGTAAGGAATGATAATATATAGTGCGGCAACGTCTGCCGTCACCAGCCACCATCCCTCCAGAAATGAGCAGTTTTCAATCATATTTAAGACAGATTTGGTATCCTTAATAAATGAAGGCATTTTCCTAACCACTGGTTGTAAGTAGGTATCAATATATTTGCCTATTTGGGATGTGGCATAGTCAATGCCACTGACTATCGGGCGTCCCAGGGGGCAAAAAGTATTTTTAATGAACCTTGGGTAAATAATAAATCACCAGGGTTCTTGGTGATGCAGGAACCAAGAAAGCACATTCTTTCTTATTTAAAACACCTTCCTTAAGGCCTCTACTAACCAGTCTCTCCAGGTCCCTTTTGTATGAAACAACAGGTTCCCTCCTCAAAGGGATATAGGTGTTCCGATCACTCAGTAAATTACTAATCTCGGTCACATAGGAACTTTTGTCCAACACGACGATTCTCCCTCCTTTGTCTGCTGGTCTAATTATTAGATCTTTGCGGTCACATAACTGTTGCAAACACTTGTCAAGATGACTTTGCATTTTAACCTTTTTGACCTTCACCCTATCAAGGTCTCTCAGGACCATGTCTCTAAAAACCCTAACAGAGGAAGCCATCCCACCTGGGGGGTTAAAAAAGTAAGGCATTAGAATGATTAGACTGTTGTATTTAAGATTAAATCAATCTCCTCTCTTTAATTGGGTTGGCCAAAAAGTATCTTTTAATATTAATCTTTCTTATATATTTATGTATGTCCATAAAGGTCTGGAATTTATCCAAACCTTTAGGTGGGGCAAACTTTAAACCTTTATCCAAGATGGTCTTTTCTTCCTCTGTGAGAACCTGAGTACTCAAACTGTATATGCCAGCACCTGTTATTCTTTTTCTTTTTCGCTTGAATTCTCCGCCCCCCTCTGTTCCCTCTCTTTGGCCTCCCATTTCTTTTTGAAATTGTCCCTGTTGAGGAAAACCCCAAGACTGGGGTCGTCCATATTGGGAACCCTGCTTATGTTGACCACCTGATTATGTTATCTATGTCACTTGTGGGTTTTATGGAAATTCTGAATGAAAACAACAGAGACATCAAACTTAGTTATGAAATGAGTTATAGAAACATTCATCTTTTGGATCTCACTATTAGAGTGGAAGGGGGCCATTCCATTTAGTAACCTCTACATTCTTTAAGTCCACAGATCAAAATTCTTTTATTTTGAAAGATAGTTGTCATCATCGGCCTTGGTTAGATGGGGTCCCCAAGGGCCAACTACTCAGGATTAGACGTAACTGTACTAACTTGGAGGATTTTGACAGACAAGCAGAAATATTAACCCACACATTTCTGGAGAAGGATTATGATCCTGCCGTTCTTAACATGGTAGTGAATGAAGTCAGAGACATAGAGAGGAGGGTACTACTGGAGGATGGAGTAGAGAACCCTAGGGATACTGATGAGAATTCGGTAGCTTTTTCTTTGATCACCTCTTTTTCTACACAACATCGGGTGATTCAAAATATAATGCCTAAGCATTGGCACATTCTAGAGAATGACAGAGCCCTTGGTCCGTTGCTTCCATCTAGGCCCCAAGTCATATATAGGGGTGTACCCTCACTGAAAGGTAAAGTTGCACACAATAATTATTAATTTTCTCAAAAAAGTTTTAATTTTTTTTTAATTTAAAATTTTTATATTAATTTAATTTTTAATAATTTGCATTGCTACCATAAGGTTGTTTATACATGTATATGAATGCCCTTTTTATGTAAGTGCCACTTCTCGCCTCCAATTTTATACCTATAGTAAATAGTGGATGTGTAATGTTAGGATGTTTTGGCTGATTCTGCTAAATTCTCTTGATGGAGTCTCTCGTTCATCACTTCCACTGTCTCTGGGTTAATCTACGGTGTGTGCGATGTGATTTTTGCACAGGATCTGCCCCTCCCTATTAGCAGGAGTGAGGCTTGGCTTGTAAGGTGAATTGCAAGTGTTGGACACGAGAATGAGGCTTGAATAGACGCTCAGACTATTTACAGCGATGACACCTATACCCTGGAAGACGTCCTCTTTGTGACGAAACCAGTCGGGTAACGGTTAACATCCTCCTGGTCTTCGCGTCCATCCAGATTCAACGATCGTTTACAGCGTGATACAATGCTGGTTTTATCAAAATTCTTGCAAGTGCAATACTTTTAATAAAGCTGAGTTGTAAATGGTTTTGCACTATTGGCACTTGTTTTTTGTTGCTGTATGACACCGCTCTGGATGATCCGAGATAACAAGGTTGTCGGCACGTGTGTGGGCTATTACAGCAATAGGAAGTAATAGGAAGTCAATGCTCTCTGGTAAGAGCACATCTATTTGTGGTGGAGGTGAACTCACTGAGATGGTGTTTTGGGGTTTTGAAAATCGCAGTCTATCATCATTAATTCATCACACTGGGGACTTTTTTACTGATGTTAATTGATCTGATATGAACTTGTCAATAATTCCCTCTTTTCAATGTTTATTCGTTAATTTAATTTTGTAACTGAATAAACTTTGTATTTTTAAAATCATGTTCTAATTTGAAAATTGTTTTTTACTAGCCCCTTAAAAGTACCACCTTCTCTCTCCTTGGTCTAACCTCCTATACTCTCACCACCCCCCTGGTTCCCCACTGCACTTACCTCCGGGGGTACTGCTCACACAGCTGGTTCGAATGTCAGTGAATTTGAAAGCACTCCTCTTCTTCCCTGTCTTTCTTTAGGGCTTCCGAGATGCATCAGATGATCACAATTGGTCAAAGTGGCCAGCAATGACCAATCAGAATCACTTTGACCCATCCTGGAAGCCCTAAGGAAAGGAGGGAAAGAAGAGCAGGGATTGCAAATCCATGCACCCATGCACTGGCTGCATCACTGATAGCTAATCACCCACAGAGGTAGGTGCAACGGAGACCAGGGGGAAAGAGTGTAGTTTGTTATGTCACTATTTCATTTTTATGAAAATAACTTTTAAAGTGTTACTAAACCCACAACAGTAAAATCAGTCTGTATGTGCAGTAAAGCATGCTTGTTCTAGACACTGTGGAAGGGGTTAATCCTCTACATTGTGTAAAAAAAGCTGTCCGATCCTGTTTTCTCTGATCATCTCTTCTTCCACTGACTCCACTATAACTCCTAGGGGTCAGGGGTCCTGCATTCTCATATGACAATCGTGGGAGAATGAAAACTCCTCCTACAAGCTTTAACCAGACACTCATAGAACTCACAAGATTGCTATATACTGCTGATGAGAAAAAGTATTTAGCAGTTTACATTTACTAAAATAATTGCATTTTCATGTTCTGTGTACTGTGGGTGACCAGATATAGTGAATGCTGGGTTTAGTAACACTTTAAATCACAAGCAGTGTTGTCAGCCCAGCCCTGTCCTCCTATGTTGAACTACAGAAAATCTGCCCCCTCCTCTCAATAAAATAAGTGTACTGTAGTCCAGCATACAGGGATGCAGACAAGTACTTCCACATGTATCATTCTAAGTCCCAAAATTCTTTCCCCCTTATACATATTGATTAGGGATGAAGGTGTACAAGTGGATTTTAGGGAATCTATGATTTTTCATTTATCTATCCTATATTGTTTGTTTCTTTGATATCTAGGGCAAATCCTGTTGGTTATTTGCCCGTTTCTTTGAGATGTCACTGACATACTTGGCATACACCTGTTTTGCATTTAGCACGTTCCCATATAGTGTTAAATCTGTTTATCTCCATGTTACCCAGATCTGGTTGGCTGTTCTGGTGTCTAATGCCCGGGAGCTGCGATGTGTGTGAGGGCACCCTCCCCTTCTTCCAGCATCAAGCATAATGCGGGGGATTGGGCGTGCTTGTCCCTCTGCGCATCGGCGCCACAACTCTACACCATGCGCCTGACGTCCTTCTGGGCATCTTGGCACTGGCGTGTTTGACATTCCATCCTGGGCAACACATGGTCTGGGGGCGTCTAAAGCCTATACGGGCGGCAGCAGCCATTCCGGTGGTGACGCTTCCCTTTCTGTTGGACTAGTGTGACGCTGGGAGGGGCCTGCGGGTCACGCAGAGCATATTTAACACCCCCATCTAGTGCTTGTCAGTTCATTGAGACAGCACTGTGTGTGCACATTGTCTCCCATTTGAACCATGCTGCCTTACAACGCCAACACAGTAATCACACATCCAGTCCTCTTTTGTTCACGCTTTCCATGCTTGTATTTTCACTTTTCTTCATTTCCATTCACATTTTTACTTTTTTTACTTTAAGTTACGGTCTTCTCTATAAATCTCATGGTTTTCACACTCTACTCACCATTGTGCTCTTATTTTGGTTGGGCTTCAGTCCAGTCTACTTGTTAATACCACACAACACTATATTATATATTTGTAGCAGACTCAACTTATTTTATTCCCAGATATGAAGGCCACACATACCGCTGGCCGAATATTTGTCTCTCTTTCTTTGGGGAATGTTTTGTATGCTCTGTGTTTCTTTTGAGGGCCCCTGCCTCAGCTCCCAGGCCAGCCATCTCCAGCAGCCCCCGGTATCCTGATTTTCACATGCCCCAGATTTTACTGCTATGTGAGTACTTGATGGGGATGAGTGATTTTCTTCCTTCTCCTGTGTATACATTTTCCCATTATATGGGTACAATACTGGTTTACTTATATTTTTCTTTTTGTAGATATTAGTGCACATGCCCCTGAAGAGTGATAATAACCACAACATGCATCGGACTAATTGGATGCACTCATCTCACACATTCTGAGCTTATTATAGTAAGTGTTTTTATACATGGGGACAATTGTCTTCTACCATACTATGGTTATGCTATAATGCTTTTATTGCTCTCATGCATATATGGTTTACAACATGTGATCGCCAAGCTTATGTATCTGCATGTTTTATGTATTGCATCATACCTTTCAATAAAAATGTATATTTTAACATTGACTCATCTTTCAGCCACGAATACTTATCTCAAACTCCCCCTCTTTTTGTACACAGATACAGGGATGGAGACATGTACTTCCACGTGTCTCATTCTAAGCCCCAAAATTCTTCCCCCCTTATACATAGTCCTGCATAGGGTAACTAGGCAGGGCTATTAACACAATCAGTCCAGGATATTTTCTGAATCTGCAATTTTAAAGAGCTGAAACATGGGGAAGTGTACATGTGTTTTGGAAACATACTGCCCTCCACTCCAGAGAGTTGACCGGAGTAGAGTTATGATGACTTATGAGCATGCTGCTGCTCCATCACGGTCCAAACTGCATGCTGGAGTGCGTTCTTGACCATGAAGTGATGTTCCCAGGGATAGTGAGACCACAAGACTGTTTAGGCTGCTTTCCTGGAGTTAGGCTTTAGGTTTAGTTCCATAAACGCCAATGCATATAGATTCAGTAAGCTTTCTGTAGGGCTTTTAGGGGATAATGCAATCTGTTGAGACTTGATTCTATGCAACCAACCTATTATGCTTCAGAACGCATGATTGAGGCTATCACAGGTTCACTAAGAGCGAGATTCTAGAATCATGGAACACATTAACCTTTGGTTTATTGGCCTCATATTTAAAACTATAGTATTTACAAAAAAAAATGTAAAATATTTAGCAGTTTAGCAGGCTAATCAATAAGACAATGGCAGTATGAAAATTAGAGCTGCTAACTAGGTAGAGTTTGTCAAAGGCAAAATGAAGCTTCCTGATGACGTCGTAAGACGAAACGTACGTTGAGACACATTTCCGGTCATGTCACTTCCGGGTCTCTGGCCTCCAGTTTTGTGTTTACTCAGCAGTGGAAAGCATGCCGACCCTTGAACGTGGGCCGGGCGGCGACGGTTCACTCCAGTCTTTATGCGGGCACTCCTTAGTGCCGGGACAAGGGACCTACATACAGTCAGGTCCATAAATATTGGGACATCGACACAATTCTAAACTGATAGTGACAGCTCTTTGGATCTCATATTGAGAGTTGACAGCAACAGATTCCAAATGCAAATATCAAACTTGAAATGAACTCTGGACCTTTTATCTGCTCCTTGTAAATGGGATAATGAGGGAATAACACACACCTGGCCATGGAACAGCTCAGCAGCCAATTGTCCCATGACTTTTGGTCCCTTAAAAAGTCGGAGGCACATATACAAACTGTTGTAATTCCTACACCGTTCACCTGATTTGGATGTAAATACCCTCAAATTAAAGCTGAAAGTCTGCAGTTAAAGCACATATTGTTTATTTCATTTCAAATCTACTGTGGTGGTGTATAGAGCTAAAAAGATTAGAATTGTGTTGATGACCCAATATTTATGGACCTGACTGTATGTAAGCAGGCATTAGAATTGTTTTTAAACTACTTTTAATTAAACAGTCTCATGCTATTGCCCCCCCCCCCCCTCTTATTTTCAATGTGTATGTTATTGATGGTTCCTAATCAATCTACCCAGTGGTCGGACATTGAACTTTACAAGAGAGATGGCCTGCATCCCTCACAGAAGGGCACAGAGCTTCTTGGTATGGAATTTAGCAACTTATTGGACATGCATTTAAACTGAGAAATGGGTGCAGAGATATAATTGTTGAGGAGAGTTTCTGTCCCCAGCAGGTTGAAACAAATGTGAGGATTCATGTTGGTAATGTCTGGGCTGATGAGGTGGTCACTTCAGTTGAAGTTTCTGTTAATAAAAAGGAAGCAGTTGAAAGTTGTGTTTGTCATGTCATGTGCACTAATGCCCATAGTTTAGGCAACAAGCTTTGTGAACTGACAGCTCTTATGTCTAGGGATAACTTGGACCTTGTTGCGATTACAGAGACATGGTTCAAGGATTCAAATGACTGGGAAATAACTATACCAGGGTACACACTATACAGGAATGACAGAGTAGGGAAGAGGGGAGGTGGAGTTGCCATATATGTAAACAAATGGCATAAAACTAACATTAATTCAAAAGACAAATGAAATACTTGAAACCCTCTGGGTCTGTCTTCCAACCAGGGAGGGATCTTCCCTTAGAATTGGAATAGTATACAGACCCCCAGGACAGAGTGAAGATTATGATAACTTGTTGATTGATGAGATAACTCAAATGGCAATGAAGGGAGAGGTTTTGATTATGGGTGACTTGCCTGATGTTAACTGGAATTCTCAAACTGCTATTACAAGCAGGAGCAGGGATGTAATGGAAGCACTGAATGGGGTTTCTCTAAAACAGTTAGTAAAAAGCCCAACCCGAGGTGATCATATTCTTTACCTAGTACTGACAAATGGGGATCAACTGTCTGATGTTGAGGTGGGGGAGAATTTGGGTTCTAGTGATCACCAATGTCTTTGGTTTGATATTAAAACAAGAACTGAAAAATCATATACAAAAACAAAAGTTTTAGATTTTAAAAGGACAAATTTTGCTGAAATGGGGAAATTTCTAAAAAATGAACTGAAAGGTTGGAGTAAAATGATAGGAGTAAGTAATCAGTGGGCACTATTAACCCCTTCCTTACCGGGCACTTAAACCCCCCTCCTGCCCAGACCAATTTTTGGCTTTCAGCGCTG
>BLSH010115689.1:389449-415869 GCA_018402905.1 Glandirana rugosa
CACTATACGTCAAGATCAAAAGGTGGTGTGTATCGCAAAACGAAAATCCGGCTTTTCAATTTAAAACCAGAGTAGACTGGTCTTGTGGAAGAAGGTGTACAAACGACACAGGGGGTGTTCCGAAGAGGATTTGACGTTAGTCCTGAAGAATACCGAAAGAAAGTTATTCCTGAAAGAAGAACGGTGAGAAGGTATTTCTAAACACCTCACGTGTTGATTGTCAACAGGACACCTGTCTAAGAGGGTGGACTCGACTCCTAGAGAAGTCGAGGAGGTCTCAATGGCACCTGGAGAACCGACGAAGAGACTAATCTACTTTTATCATGACGTCGCGTTTTTCAGGTTTGTATAAGAAACTTCCTTTAGGATATCCTTATCGTTTACGGGTGGTGGTAGGTATCCTATAATTTCAAGGCGCAAGTTGACCCTCCGTAATAGGGGGTCACCGTGATCTGGTAAGGAGACCAGTGTGGAGGTGTCTTTGGTGGTGGGCATTTGCTATTCCTATAGGATTTCCTTCAAAGAATATGTTTGGACTTTTTGCGCTGCAGTACTATTTTCATCTAATCAGAGAAGCAGCCAAGAGGTCCACGGTAACTCTGGAGGAGCTGAAGAGATCCTCAGCTCAGGTGGGAGAATCTGTCCACAGGACAACTGTTAGTTGTGCACTCCACAAATCTTTATGGAAGAGTGGCAAGAAGAAAGTCCTTATTGAAAGAAAGCCATAAGAAGTCCTGATTGCAGTTTAGGAGAAGCCTTGTGGGGGACACAGCAAACATGTGGAAGAAGGTGTTCTGGTCAGATGAGACCAAAATTTAACTTTTCGGCCTAAAAGCAAAACGCTATGTGTGGTGGAAAACTAGAACTGCATATCACCCTGAACACACCATTCCCACCATGAAACATGGTGGTGGCAGCCTCATGTTGTTGGGAATGTTTTTCTTCAGCAGGGACAGGGAATTTGGTCAGAGTTGATGGGAAGATGGATGGAGACAAATACAGGGCAATCTTAGAAGAAAACCTGGAAGGCCTCATGTACACTGCTGCTGATAAACGGACGTTTAGGAGCAGTTGGGCATTTTTTTCAGCTACCCCTGAACTCTTCTCTATGTTATCTTATCAGTACATGAACACAGGGTCGTTTATAGGCAGTTGAGTTTATAAGCATCTTTTGGAAAGCAAAAAAATGCATTCAGGACGGATGTTCAGAGGCATTTGAAACGCCAAATACCTGTAACAGCTTGTAAACGCGGCTAAACTCGGTAACATGCATTTAGCATCGTTTAGTTTGCAGGCGTCTTTCATTAGAAAAAAAAAAAAAACACTTCTAGGCGAAAACGTGGCTAAACACGGCATGTAAATGCGGCCTTCTAGCTATCAAGTTAAAATCCTTCAGGGGAGGTTAAACAATGTCCCATGTACATTAAGCCTTAGAGTCTGCCAGACTTGAGACTTTACAATCACTTTAATCAGAGAAGCAGCCAAGAGGTCCATGGTAATTCTGGAGGAGCTGAAGAGATCCTCAGCTCAGGTGGGAGAATCTGTCCACAGGACAAATATTAGTTGTGCACTCCACAAATCTGGCCTTTATGGAAGAGTGGCAAGAAGAAAGTCATTATTGAAAGAAAGCCATAAGAAGTCCTGATTGCAGTTAAGGAGAAGCCAAAAAAATGCATTCAGGACGGATTTTCAGAGGCATTTGAAATGCCAAATGCCTGTAACAGCTTGTAAACACGGCTAAACTCGGTAACACGCATTTAGCATCGTTTAGTTTGCAGGCGTCTTTCATTTAAAAAAAAAAAAAAAAAACACCTGAAAACGTGGCTAAACACGGCATTTAAATGCGGCCTAACAGACGTTTTAAACGTCGGCTTCTAGCTATCAAGTTAAAATCCTTCAGGGGAGGTTAAACAATGTCCCATGTACATTAAGCCTTAGAGTCTGCGAGACTTGAGACTGGGGCGGAGGTTTACCTTCCAGCAGGACAACGACCCTAAACATACAGCCAGAGCTACAATGGAATCGTTTAGATCAAAGCATATTCGTGTGTTAGAATGACCCAGTCAAAGTCCAGACCTAAATCCAATTGAAAATTGCTGTTCAAAGAAGCTATCCATCCAATCTGAAAGTGCTTGAGTTATGTTGCAAAGAAGAATGGGCAAACATGTCCCTCTCTAGATGTACAAAGCTGGTAGAGACATCCCCAAAAAGACTTGCAGCTGTAATTGCAGTGAAAGGTGGTTCTACAAAGTACTGACTTATGGGGGGCTGAATACAAATGCACACCACACTTTTCACATATTTATTTGTAAAAAATTTGAAAACCATTTATCATTTTCCTTTCATTTCACAATTATGTGCCACTTTGTGTTGGTCTATCACATAAAATCCCAATAAAAGACATTTACGTTTTTGGTTGTAACATGACAAAATGTGGAAAATTTCAAGGGTTATGAATACTTTTTCAAGGCACTGTATCTCTTATTCTGGGAACAACTCAAAAATGTTGGATTTCCCCTCACTTTCTTTCTTGAAGACAATGGTCACCGGGACAAATAAAGGGCCGAAAATCTCCATTGGGAAACAGACAGCAATAACTCTCCCTCACTCTATCCAAACGAGTGAAAAAAATTGTGCCTACCTAGCTAAAACTTTAAAGTGGTTGTAAAGGTTTTTTCTTTAAAAAAACAAACATCACTATACTTACCTGCTCTGTGCAATGGAATTGTGTGTGTCACTGGATGCACACAGCCCAGCTCAGGATTGAGCCTGCATCACTGCCCCCATAGCAAGAACTTAAGAATTATCCGAAATAATGAATGCCGTATCTAAACAAATGGAACGTAACAAATTAATAATAATAAATAACAATATTAATAATAACTTATTATTATTTATTAGTAATTCCTTCCGTTCCATTTGTTTAGATGCTGCATTCTTTATTTCGGATAATTTGTAACTTCGGATAAATTAGTATTAGTTACATTCACTAACAACCAAATTTGAAAGGAAATTCCAATACCTATAATTTAATAGTTAGTTAGATATTATTTCAAATTTTCAGATTTTCTTTCTTATTTTCGGATTTTGAATTTTTGGAATTTGCGAATTTCCAAAATGATGAATTTTCGAATTTACGAATGTACAAATTTATGAATGTACGAAAAGATGCACAAAGGACAAGGGGGCACTCTTTACGTCTAGAGGAAAAAAGATTTCATCTACAAATACGGAAAGGTTTCTTCACAGTAAGAGCTGTGAAAATGTGGAATAGACTCCCTCCAGAGGTGGTTTTGACCAGCATGGTTGATTGCTTTAAAAAATGCCTGGATTCTTTCCTTAATGTAAATAATATAACTGGGTACTAACATTTTTAGGTAAAGTTGATCCAGTGTGAATCCGATTGCCTCTCGGGGAATCAGGAAGGCATTTTTCCCCCCGTTATAGCAAATTGGATCCATGCTTTGCTGGGGTTTTTTGCCTTCCTCTGGATCAACTGTGGGTGAAGGATTGTATATGGGATTATTTGGTTATGTATGTGTATATATATATATATATATATATATATATGTGTGTGTTTTTTGGTTTTTTTTTGGTTGAACTGGATGGACTTGTGTCTTTTTTCAACCTGACTAACTATGTAACTATGATGAAAAATAAAACAAGAAAGAAAAATGAATAAAACAAAAAAGTAAAATGAAAGAATTTTTTTGGCAGTGAACATGTCTACTCTGCACCAAATCCATTTCAAAAACATCTAGCATTCCTTTCAGTGAATGCAAGGAGTTCTGTGATTAGAAAAGGGGAGATTGTGATGTGCATCAGCACCTCCTCCCAGAACACTTTGCATTGATTTAAAACAATGCAAGATGTTTTTGGAATAGAAGAGCTGCAGAGCGAGTGACCTACTGTGTACTTCAACCAGGGTGGCGGATTTTGCTGCTGACTGTAATGAGGGGAATGAACATAAGAGCATTACATAGCACAGCAGTGGCCACACATTGCACAAACTTCATTAGTGTTCATTTAATTGTACTGTGCAAATAGCCAAACATTGTTTTTGGCCAGAGTTTAGCTTTAAGCATGCACTTGTCATCTCTGTAAGGTAATTTAATAAGTATAGACAATGTTCTTCTGGATGGAGATTTGCTAATGCTTATTAAAGAGGTAAGAGTTCATATTCTGCTGAACTTTGGCGCCACTGTTGTCAAAAGTATTGACTGCCATTTCTGATAAATGTCTTTTATTAAAATATCAAATGTTCTCAGATATAGAAATCCCAAGGTAATAGCTTCTGTATAGTCATACATACAGTGTTAATATTGATTGGAAAATTGATAAAATTACTTGTTCTCTCCATAGATAGAAGGAAGGAAGGAGTAGGGCAGGGGTGACTGACAAAATACAGTGTCAGCAATATCCTTAATCACTAACAGTCTATTATTACACAGGATAGGCTTTGCATAAAAGTCCACAAGTTAGTTTGCACTTTAAAGGCCAAACAAATATCGCACGATACATAATAAAAAATGTGAAATTAATACTTCATATGAAAAATTGCTCTACATTGATATTTATTCCTTATGAATAGGCTCCTAAACAGAACCTGCATTTGCCAAAGTAACCTGTTCACTTAACTACATGCTCACTGGGCACATATTTCCCCTTCCTGCCCAGACCAATTTTTAGCTTTCAGCGCTATCTTTGAATGACGATTGCGCGGTCATGCAAGACTGTACTCATATGAAATTTTTATCATTTTTTCACACAAATACAGTTGTATGCAAACGTTTAGGAACCCCTAACAATTTCTATGATTGTCATTTATAAATATTTGTGTGTTTGGATCAGCAATTTAATTTTGATCTATCAAATAACTGAAGGACACAGTAATATTTCAGTAGTGAAATGAGGTTTACTGGATTAACAGAAAATGCGCAATATGCAACAAAACGAAATTACACAGGTGCATAAATTTGGGCACCCCAACAGAAAAATCACATCAATATTTAGTAGAGCCTCCTTTAGCAGAAATAACAGCCTCTAGACGCTTCCTATAGCCTGTAATGAGTGTCTGGATTCTGGATGAATGCATTTTGGACCTCCTCCTTTTTTTGGATTTCCTCCGTACAAAACATCTCCAGTTCAGTTAGGTTTGATGGTTGCCGAGCATGGACAGCCTGCTTCCAATCACCCCACAGATGTTCAATGATATTCAGGTCTGGGGATTGGGATGGCCATTCCAGAACATTGTACTTGTTCCTCTGCATAAATGCCCGAGTAGATTTTGAGCAGTGTTTTGGGTCGTTGTCTTGTTGAAATATCCAGCCTCGGCGTAACTTCAACTTTGTGACTGATTCCTCAACATTATTCTCAAGAATCTGCTGATATTGAGTGGAATCCATGCGACCCTCAACTTTAACCAGATTCCCAGTACCGGCAGTGGCCACACAGCCCCTCAGCATGATGGAACCTCCACCAAATTTTACTGTGGGTAGCAAGTGTTTTTCTTGGAACGCTGTGTTCTTTTTCAGCCATGTATAACACCCCTTGTTATGACCAAATAACTCAGTCTTTGTTTCATCAGTTCACAGCACCTTATTCCAAAATGAAGCTGGCTTGTCCAAATGTGCGTTTGCATCCCTCAAGCGACTCCGTTTGTGGCGTGTGTGCAGAAAAGGCTTCTTTCCCATCACTCTCCCATACAGCTTCTCCCTGTGCAACGTGCGCTGAATTGTTGAACGATGCACAGTGACACCATCTGCAGCAAGTTGATGTTGTAGGTCTTTGGAGGTGGTCTGTGGGCTGTTTTTGACCGTTCTCACCATCCTTCGCCTTTGCCTCTCCAATATTTTATGTGGCTGCCACTTCTGGCCTTAACAAGAACTGTGCCTGTGGTCTTCTATTTCCTCACTATGTTCCTCACAGTGGACAGTGACAGCTTATATATCTCTGCCATAACTTTTTGTAGCCTTCCCCTAAACCATAATGTAGAACAATCTTTGTTTTCAGGTCATTTGAGAGTTGTTTTGAGGCCCCCATGTTGCCACTCTTCAGAGGAGAGTCAAAGAGAACAACAACTTGCAATTGGCCACCTTAAATACCTTTTCTCATGATTGGATGCACCTCTTTATGAAGTTCAAGGCTTAATGAGCTCCCAAAACCAATTGTGTGTTCCAATTAATCAGTGCTAAGTAGTTACAGGTATTCAAATCAACAAAATGACAAGGGTGCCCAAATTTATGCAGCTGTCTAATTTCGTTTTCATGCATAGTGAACATTTTCTGTTAATCCAATAAACCTCATTTCACTACTGAAATATTACTGTGTCCTTCAGTTGTTTGATAGATCAAAATAAAATTGCTGATCCAAACACCCAAATATTTATAAATGACAATCATGGAAATTGTCAGGGGTTCCTAAATATTTGCATACAACTGTAGAGCTTTCTTTTAGTGGTATTTAATCACCACTGGGATTTCTTATTTTTTGCTAAACAAACAAAAAAAATACTGAACATTTTGAAAAAAGAAAAAACAGTTTTCATAGTTTGTTATAAAATTTTGCAAACAGGTAATTTTTCTCCCTCATTGATGTGCGCTGATGAGGCTGCACTGATAGGCTACACCAATAGGCACTGATGGGCACCGATACATGGCACTGATAGGTGGCAATGATGAGGCAGCACTGGTGGACACTGATCAGGAGGCACTGATGAGGCTGCACTGATAGGTGGCACTGATGGGCACTGATAGGTGGCCCTGGTGGGCACTGATCAGGAGGCACTGATGAGGCTGCACTGATAGGTGTCACTGAAGAGCACTGATAGGCAGCACTGAAGGGCACTGAGAGGTGGCACTGATGGACAGCACTGATAGGTGGCAATGGTAGGTGGCAATAACAGGTGGCAATGATGATGAGGCACTGATGGGCACTGATTGGCAGCATTGAAGGGCACTGATAAGTGGCACTGGTGGACACTAATAAGTGGGACTGGTGGGCATTGGTTAGCAGTACCTATGGGCACTGGTAGGTGGCACTGATGGGCACTTGTTAGGAGCACTGGTGGGCACTGGTTAGCAGCTCTGTGTGGAACTGATGTCCCTTTTACAGAAGCTGGTAATTGTCTTCATGTTTTCTCCTCATGTTGCCAGCGTGAGGGGAAAAAAAAGTTGATTACCGGCTTCTGCTTACATCATGTGATCAGCTGTCATTAGCTGGCAGCTGATCTTAAGGTAAAGGGCCATGATCGGTCCTTTACTCTGATCTGTGATCAGTCGAGTCCCAAATGGGCAGGGGGCGCGTGAGCATGGGAGGACGTACATGGGTGCCCTCCTGGCAATTTAAGCCATCTTTCAGCTATAGCGAGGGCTTCAAGTGGTTAATACCCTGTGCCCCCTATGATGATTCTCACGTTTTTTCCATCACTGTTTTGTTTGCCTGCTGGAATCAAAAATAGGCCTGCATAAGCCCAGTTACAACACAGGGCTAACAATCTAGCTCAACCTTCATGTGGCAATGCATGTGCCTAGAAATTGGCCAAGCACCCAGCAATGCATAATTGGAGAAAAATAGTCACATGGGTAAATTCAAACATGCTTGAGACAAACATAGATCTATACTCTATATAAAAAAACAAAAATATATATAAATTAGAAAACAATGAGGCAGACTCTATGTTTTCCTCATGTGATTCCTCAGATAAAGAATTATTGGCCATTCCAGCCCACTTAAAGCAGTATTAAACCCGAAAACAACATTTTTATATATTGCAGATTACCAATTCTTAGATGAAGTGTCTACATTTGTTTCCTTTCTTAGGCTTTTTTCCTTTACTTTCACCTGATGATCCGGCCAGTAAGTCTGGTATTTTTTTGAACTTCCTTTAACCACTTGCCAACCATATACAGTACGTATACGTCAGTAAGGCGGCTTCCCTGCACAAAATCATGTACAGGTACGTGATTTTGCACTTCCGGGTCTGGGGCACATACGTGTGCCGCCGGAGAACCACTCACGCTGTGATTGGACACAGAGGGCGCCAATCAGCGAGTCCAGTGGACCCTATGTCTGCCAGAACCTGCTGATTGTTCCCGAGAGAGGAAGAACAGAGGTCTGCCTATGTAAACCAGGCAGATAGCCATTCTGTGACAAGGAAAGATAGAGATGCTGTGTTTCTGCTAAGCAGGAACACGGATCCCTGCCTTCCCATAGTACAAGCATCTCCCACACAGTTAGTAAGCACTCCTTAGGAACACATTTAACCCTTTGATCACCCCTGATGTTAACCTCTTCCCTGCCAGTGGCATTAGTGCAGTGACAGTGCATATTAGTTTAGCACCGATCACTGTATTGGTGTCAAAGTGTCACTTGGTGTCCAATGTGTCTGTCACAATGTAGTGTAGACGCTATAACTTTTGCGTAAACCAATCAGTATACGCTTATTGGGATTGGAATACATATTGGCCTATGTTTATGAAGAAATTCGATTTTTTTTTTTCATTTTTTTATTGGATGTGTTTTATAGCAAAAAGTAAAAAAAAATATTTTTTTTTCTTTCAAAATTGTCTTTTTTTGTTTATAGCGCAAAAAATAAAAACCGCCGAGGTGATCAAATACCACCAAAAGAAAGCTCTATTTGTGGGAAAAAAGGGAGATCAATTGTATTTGGGTACATCGTCGCACGACCGCGCAATTGTCAGTTAAAATAACACAGTTCGCTATAAAAAAAAATGGCCTGGTCATGAAGGGGGGTAAACCTTTCGGAGCCGAAGTGGTTAACAGACCAAGCTGTCCAACAACAGTGGCAGTCAGAGGGTTGAGACAAACCATTTACCACTGAGAGGGGTGTTTACAATGGTCAGCTTTTATTCATTTAAAGCGATATTAAAGGCTTGTTTTTTTTCTGTTTTTTTTAAATAACAAACATGCCATACTTACCTGCTCTGTGTGGTTTTGCATAGAGATCCTCCTGTTCTTGGGTCCCACGTCGGCTCTCCTGACTCCTCCTTCCTGCTGGGTGCCCCCACAGCAAGCAGCTTACCCTGCAGGGCACCCAAGCAGGTGCGCTCCTGACCCACAGCTCTGTGTCCATTCACACATGGAGCCGCGGCTCGGCCACACACCCTCCATCTCCTGATTGGCCCACTGGATGTGATTGACAGCAATGGGAGCCAATGGCTCAGGAGTGCGAGTCCCCGGAGAGGTAAGGCTCTTGTGGACATCGCTGGATTGAGAGGGGACTCAGGTAAGCATTAGGGGGGCTGAGGGGGCTGATGCACACAGAAGGTTTTTTTTTACCTTCATGCATGAAGGTAAAAAACTTTGTGCCTTTACAACTACTTTAAGTTAAAGCTTTATCTTGGAAGGAAAAAAGTATTACTGCAACTGCCCAAAAAGTGTTAGCAGGAGTTAAAGTCCATCTAAATCTGTAGGGCAACACTACTCTCCTTTCAGATTGACAATGCTGCTATCCAAAGGCATCTCCATGGAAACACCCTAAGGGAGGAAGTGTGTTACTGTCCAGATCATCAGGTGAAAATAAAGGAAAAAAAAGCCAAAAAAGAAAAAAATGCATCCCTCACCGCATCTGGACCACGTTGCGTAGATTTACTGCTGCAGTGTGGCAGCATAGCGTGAATAGACGTACATAAACGGTGATTCTCGCAGCTGCAGCTAGCAGGCGGGCATGCGTTCGAGTGTGGCCGTGGATCGGGGGGACTCGATGTCCATTGGTGACCCGCGATTGCCTAATACAGAGGAAGAATGGGGAACCGCCAATGTAAACAAGGCGGCTCCCCGTTCTGTCAGGTGGCATGACAGTGATCAGTTAGATCTGTCATGCCCCTGCCAGCTCAGCCCCCACACGGTTAGAACACGCCTAGGGAACACAGTTAACCCCTTGATTGCCCCCTTAGTGTTAATCCCTGCACTGCCAATGACATTTATACAGTAATCAGTGGCTATTTTTAGATCAGATCGCTGTATAAATGTCAATGGTCACAAAAAAGTGTCACGTGTCCGATATGTCCACCGAAATATATTGCAGTCCCAATAAGAATCGCAGATCGTCGGCATTACCAGTAAAAAAAATATTATAATAATATGCCATAGATCAATTCTCGTAGTTTGTAGAGGCAATAACTTTTGCGCAAACCAATCAATAAAATGCTTATTGCAATTTTATTTACCAAAATGATGTGGAAGAATACATTTTGGCCTAAACTGATGAATAAATTAGTTTTTTTATACATTTTTTTTGGATATTTATTATAGCAAAAAGTAAAAGAATACTTTTTTTTTTTCAAAACTGTAGCTATTTTATTGTTTATAGTGCAAAAATTAAAAAATGCAGAGGTGATCAAATACCACCAAAAGAAAGCTCTGTTTGTGTGCAAAAAAAGGCCGGCAATTTTGTTTGAGTACACCGTCGCACGACTGCGCAATTGTCAGTTAAAGTGATGCAGTGCCGAATCGCAAAAAGTGCTCTGGTCAGGAAGGGGGTCCTCCCGGGGCTGAAGTGGTTAAGGATCCATAAACTGCAATATATATATTTTTGTTTTAGGGTTTAATACCACTTTAATAGGGCAAACAGGCCAATGGGGGAACATGGGGAAATTGGAAGCTATCAATAGAACCTGTCATTTTGAAGTGCAGGCCTCTTTTTTATCTACTTTTAACCACTACCAAACATTGTAAGACTACAGGCACTCCCCGACTTGCGAACATCCGAGTTACGAACGACTCTTACTTACGAACGGGGGTGGTGTGACGTCACTGCTGGCCGCTTGCGCTCCACACTGGTCCCGGATACAGCCGAGCAGCGCCAGACACAACCCACAGTGCTGCATAGCATAGCCACAAGAGCCCCATATACCACAACATAGCAGTGCCCGGGAACATCCCACATAACTGCACAGGTTGAAGTTACACTTTGAACAGTTCCGACTTACAAAGAAATTTGATTGAAGAACGAACCTACAGTCCATAACCCATTCGTAACTCGGGGACTGCCTGTATGCTGTTTGCATCCTGTAATGCTCAGCATACAAGAGTTCACTTCAAATTATAACAGTAAAATATGACAAGCTGCTGCTTAGCTGTGCTGTCACCAGGCGGTGTCTGTCATTAAAAATGTTATTGCCGTATGCCCATGGGGTTTTATAATTACACATATACAATTATCATCTTCATTATGACTGTCGTAAAATATGTACACGAGAGCAAGTCAAAAGTACACTCCAGTCTAGAAAGGAAAATTTTACATCTGAACCTGAACTCTAGGCAGATATAAAAAGAAAAAACGAATATATTGTTTCAGGTATGGGTTCATTCATTCAATCACGTATTCAGTTATGTCTACATTAAAAAAAACAATTTTTTTTTTAATAGAACCATCATCGGCATGTTAATCTACCTTCATCTCTCTCAGTGGGAGCAAAAGAATGACCTCAGCAAGATGCCTCTGCCCTTTTATAGTCCAGTCACAATCTGAGACAGGTGCTATGCTAGGCTGTTTTTCTTAAAGTAGACCTAAGGCCTCATACACACTTACGTTCTAAAGAACGAGCTGTAAAGCTAGCACCGACGCCAGGAAAAAAGCAGCGTTAAAACCGCGACTTTATCAGCATTTTGCATTGGCATCAATGCTTATTTATCCATGCCAGCTTTTAGCCGCGTTTCTCTGCCTCTATTCAAAATCAGTGGTTCCGTATGGGAGCCCATTGATTTGAATAGAAGTCGTACCAGAAGTCGGATCATGATGATCCGACTTGCAGTGTGACCTATGTGCTGAGGATCTTGAAGGGGAATCCCCCGCCAAAATGAAAAAAAAAAACAAATTTGCATGTGGTTCCCTCCCAAGAGATACCAGACCTTTCGGTCTGGCATGGATCTTAAGGGGAACCCCCATGCAAGAAAAAAAAAAATGGCGTGGGGTCCCCCCAAAATCCATACCAAACCCTTATCCGAGCACGCAGCCCAGCAGGTCAGGAAAGGGGGGACGAGCGAGCGCCCTCCCCTCCTGGACCATACCAGGCCGCATGCCCTCAACATGGGGGGGGGGGTGGGTGCATTACCACCCAGAGCATGATGGGTGCGGTAACATCACAAGGGGGTGGGGCCTCCGGATGATATCAGCAGGTGGCCTCGCCCCATGCCAATATAAGTCAATGCACACGGCAGAGCCAGCATTACGTGGGAGATTGCGTTGAGTCAACATCGGAAGAAGAACAGAGGGAGAAGACAGTGGAGATGACCCGGCAAAAGAGCGAGAAGACAGAAGACCCGGCAGAAGAGGGAGAAGACAGTGCAGAGAGAAGAACTGGAGATGGAAAAGAACCGGCAGAGAGAGAAGACATCGCCGGACGAGGGAGAAGAGGGAGCTGATTTAATAAAATACTTTAATAACCTGTGTACTGTGTTTATTTTTGACACTTTTTTAGATGAACGGGTAGGGGTACAATGTACCCCATACTCATTCACATAGGGTGGGGGGCTGGGATTTGGGGGCCCCTTTGTTAAAGGGGGGATTCCAGATTCTGATAAGTCCCCACCCGCTGACCCCGACAACCACCGGCCAGGGTTGTCGGGAAGAGGCCCTTGTCCTCATCAACATGGGGACAAGGTGCATTGGGGTGGGGGGCGCAGGGCCCCCCTGCCCCAAAGGACCCACCCCCCCATGTTGAGGGCATGTGGCCTGGTATGGTCAGGGGGGCGCTCACTCGTTTCCCTCCTTTTCTGACCTGCCAAGCTGTGTGCTCGGATAAGGGTCTGGTATGGATTTTGGAGGGACCCCACACCATTTTTAAATTTTTTTATTTTGCTGGGGGGTTCCCCTTCATCATTCTCAGCACACAAGTTGCATCGCAAGTCGGATCATCCAGATGCAACTTCTTTTCAAATCAATGGGCTCCCATAGAGATCCACTGATTTTGAATAGAGGCAGAGAAATGCCTGACGAGGCTTAACACCCTGTATACAACGTTAAGCTGCATTTTTGAGCTTTGACCGGCTTCTGCGTTTTTACAGCTCTAATGCTGGAGCCTCAGAACACGTTGGTCCTGGAGTTTTTTTGGAGCTTAAAAACGCCTATGCCACTTACAGCTCAAAAACGTCTGTGTGTGTGTGAGGTCATTGAATAACATGGAGAGGCGTTTTTAAGCTGTAAAAAAATCTAAAAAATTAGGCTGTAAAAACGTCCGTGTATATAAGGCCTTAACCTTAAAGCGGATCTTCACTGCATCTGAGTACCACAAACCAAAAACACTATTAATTAATTTTTTAAATTCAAAGCAAACTCGCCCATCAATCCATGTCTCCATGCTTTATTTTAATCACTTTGAAAAACACCCCCTAGCATTTCTGGCCATGGCCATCTTGAGTAAGGTCAAATAATTAATGTAGCATGTACTTCCTGGAATCCATCCGCCCTTAGTACAAGCATGCATGCAGGAGAGAGAGAAAACATCTCCTCCTCTGCTGAAGACTCCTGGGATGTATGCCATCATTTGCCTAGACAGGAAACTAGGAGGGAACTGAAGAAAATTTTTTAAAAAAACTTTAAAACAAGTAAATATGATATACTTTCCTATCTATTTACTAAAGCTAGCGGCATGAAGATTACAAATAATCAATGTTGATTTGGAGAGTGAAGTTCCACTTTAAGAGGAAGACATTTAGTTTGCTAAAGCACTTTGTATCAAAAATGTTCTGTTTTTTTTAAAAGAAAATACTAGAATGCACCGATATATTAATAGAGAGGATTGAAATTGGACTAAAAAGTCAACCAAACAATAATCCCACTCACTCAAGCAATTAAGTCTGGGACTTTATGGCCAAACAACAAGAATGCTTCATCAGGCACTAGTCCTGATGAAGCTGGTCTACCCAGCGAAAAGCGTTGACGTCATGCCTAGCATGTCCTGACACCTTCAGCTCCTCTCCCCTCTGGGCTCCAAGGCTGGTGGATTCCATCTAGGAGCACCGCTTGTGGGCGCTTCTCACAGCCGGTATCCAAGCAGTAGACGGATCATCTCAACGCAATCCAGACAGCCCTTGACTCTACAGCAGCCCACCAGAACTATTTACCAGGCGGCCGCCAGAAGACTGGGTGAGACTGATGCATGTTGTGTCTCCCATTGCAGTATCCCCTCTCTGTTGCAGCCGATCCTAGCAGTCTTCATACTGATTGAGACTGCAGTGCACAATTAAACATATGCAGTGTGCTCTTCAGGCTGACTCGGTCTGTGGTGGTTCCCTGTCAGAGGGTATGAATAAACAATGATCATCCGGGGTGTGGTCACACCCTTACCCATTGTTCACACTGGGTACTATCACCCCATAGGGACACCGGGACTTTGCTGCTGTGATCATTAGTCCTCCGTATTTGCCAATGACTCTGCCTTGCCTTTATTGGTAGCTGTGGGCTTGTCGCCCAATTATCTGCTGTGTGTTTCCTATCCCACTTGCCTGCCATACCTCGGCTTACACAACTTTGTTGTGATCCTGCCCTACACCTCGATACATACATGAGATTAATTCCTGTTTTGGATGTTATCCATAGGAAAACTCTGGGTATGAGGTGATGTGAGTGAGCTGAATGGGGTCCGGACGTGCAAGTGTTTTTTAATTTTTATATGACAACATTGTCATCATTGTGGTGGAGGATTTTGTTTGTATCCATGTTTATCATGGGTATTTTTTAATGTATGTATTCAAGTAAATTCATTAATAAAGCTTTTTCCTATATTTGATACATACCTTTGAGCATGATTTATTTATATATATCCATACTCAGGTGGCTTAAATATGGCACTTTATGGTTGTCTCTGTACTTCCCTTTTATTTTGTTATGCACCGATATTTTGGCCGTCAAAAGTTATCGCCCGAAAATAGGGTTATCGATGTTTTGCCGAATGAAAAAAAAAGTGATGATAATGGCCAAAAATAAATTCATATTCATTTAAATTCATGATATTAACCCATTTATGCCTAAGGTTGATTTTTTTTGCACATAAAATTCATATGTTACCTTGAGAAGTAGGATATAAATAACTCCCAAATCACTACTGTTACAATACTGGAACAAGATGCATTAATGGGTTAATTAAAAAGTTGAAAACAATACAATTATATATTTATTTAATTATTTCAGGTACTTATATAGCACTGTCAATTTACACAGCGCTTTACATATATATTGCACATTCACATCAGTCCCTACCCTCAAGGAGCTTACAATATATCTAAGGTCTCTAACTCACATTCATACATATACTAGGGACAATTTAGACAGGATCTAATTTACCTACCAGCATGTCTTTGGAGTGTGGGAGGAAACTGGAGTACCCGGAGGAAACCCACGCAGACACAGGGAGAACATGCAAACTTCAGGCAGGTAGTGTCGTTTGGGATTCGAACCAGCAACCCTTTTACTATAAAAATTATTATTATTTTTTTTAAACTATTTCGGTTTTGATTTTCGACCAAGTACATCCTGAATTTTCCTGATGAACTTGAATTTGGTTGAACAAAGGTTGTTTTAAGGTTTTTATTTTGCAAGTTTTTGTACATAGTACATCAACAATTGTGTGTCACATACTGAACATCCGACAAGACACTAGAAAATAACATAAATACAAGTACAATACACTACAAAGCCAAGCAGGACAATACAACATAAAAATATATCTGTATCTAAGTCAAAAACATTTACTGTTGACAAACAGTCCAATGTATGAGAAGAGTCCATCATGGAGGGTAGCCTTCTATATCAAACCAGCTATATCTGAAGGAGAATGAGACTAGCGTTTACGGCCTAGAATGGGTGTCAACCCAGGTGACAGAGGGGCTGTGATTTTAAAATCTTTTGCATTGGTCATCTGGAGTTTGGTAATTTTTTGAGGACAGGCTCTACTGCTGTGCATAATTTTATATTTATGGAGATACTCTTGGATATGCATGATGTGCATAAGTTAATGGTTCCCTATGAGAGCCGTCTTAACCGGTCCGACACAAGTCGGTCCGACTTTGAAAAAGGTTCCTGCACTACTTTGGTCCGACTTTGGTCAGCGCATTCAATATTTATTGAAGTTGGATCACTGTCTTAACTGATCCGACTTATGGCATGTGCCTTGTGCTCTGAGGATCTTGAAGGGGAACCCCCCGCCAAAATTAAAAAAAATGGTGTGGGGTTTCCCAACAATTCCATACCAGGCCCTTTGAGTCTAGTATGGAGGGGGAACCAGACCCTTATCCAAGCATGCAGCCTGACAGGTCAGGAAAGGGGGGGGGGATGAGTAAGCACCCCCCCTCCAGGACCATACCAGGCTACATGCCCTCAGCATGGGGGTGTGAATGCTTTGGGGCAGAGGGGGCTTTGTGCCCCCCCACCCCAAAACACCTTGTCCCCATGTTGACGAGGACAAGGGCCTCTTTCCGACAACCCCGGGCAGTGGTTGTGGGGGTCTGCAGGCAGGGGGCTTATTGGAATCTGGAAGCCCCCTTTAACAAGCAAATGAGTATGGGGTACATTGTACCCATTCACCGCCCAAAAAAGAAGTGTAAATAAAAACAAGAGACGGTTTTTGACAAGCCCTTTAAAAATGAAGAATGTCCCCCGTAGCTCCAACATGTCTTCTTTCTCCGGTTCTTCTCCCCCACTTTAATTTGTACCATCAACAGGCAGTACTTTAAAACCAAAATTGACAGAGGATAAAGAAGCAGGCTCTACACATGTGAGGCAGACCTAGCACACTCCGCTCCAGTCAGTTACCTCAGAGTACAAGTGTCAGCCTTATCGGCATTCACAGGTATATCCAGGGCTAGGCATCTTCTTGTCCAACAATTCCTCAAGGGAGCAACTAGGCTCAGACCTCAGAGAAAGCTGATATTTCCCAAATGGGACCTCCTGCTTGTCTTCAATTCCCTCTCGATAATTGGAGCAGTGTGTGCTAGGTCTGTCTCCATTAAAGACCAATCTATCAAGTCCGCCTTTCTTTCGGCCATCACGTTGACATAAGGAGCCTCGGAAATTGGAGCCATTGGTCATAAAGAACCTTCCTTAACATTATTTCCAGATCGAGTGGTGCTGTTACCTATGCTTGACTCAAATCCCAAGGTAACATCGGTCTTTCGTGGAAACCAAGAAATTGTTCTGCCAACCTTTAAAGTGCCTAAGAGTACCAACATGCATCCCTTAGACATGGGAAAGGTTGCACTGTGGCTTAGTTGGTAAAAGCACCTGTCTAATAAACAGGGGGTCCTGAGTTTGACTCTCAGCAGTACCTTGCTTTCGTTCAGTTTCTAGAAGCAAAAGGTTCTAGGAATTGCTCAGAGACTCTGAAGTTATACTGTATCTACAAGCTACAGCTTCCTTCAGGCTGCCACGTGCTGTGATTGCTTCCACCAGCTGTTGGATTACTACAGGATACAGTAGTTGTGTAGAGGTCGCTCGGCCAGCTTCTGTTGATGGGGCACTGAAAAAGGTCTGCTGATCGGATCCGATCAGCGCTCTCAGCCAATGGCTATGACTTAGATGAGAATCAGATAACATTTTATAGCAAACTGCATAAAACCAGTTAACTCCAAGAGGTGCACAAAATTTTTCTTGCCAATGTATGAGTCTCAACAACTAAGCCTAATTTGACCTCATCAGGTAGTTTAAGAAATGCATTGGTTTTCTTTCTATAGGTTTCAGCATTACCATTGGTCTTGCTCTGCTTGTGGTATCTGTGTTGTGAAAAGAGAACACAGAGTCAATCATGCCTTGAAATCAACTGGGTTATCTTGAAATCATTAATCTTGCACAACTCCATTCTGACCTGATTACAAGTGAGGAATAATTCATAAATCAGCCAGGCTTTCTAAGTCCTCACATTTCTACTGTCCAAAAATATTCTGTTCACATCTGTGCATACAGAACGTTCCCCTCCTCTTCATTCAGAGAGCCATACACAATGTAACCTGCCAGGAATAGTGACAGTGATAAGTGGCTCCAGGCAGGATGTCACAAAGATACCACGGAGAGGGAACACTGTAAACTTTGGATAGCAAAGCAGAAAATCTTACAGTGTTAAATGAAGATATAGCCTTCCCTGTGTAGTTACTCTGTTCAAGTTACAATTATAGTAAAGAAGATATAAACCCTAACTGAATAATGTTTAGTTCTAATGCACTGTGCACAGTATAATGAAGAATTGCCATTTTGCTTAATAAAATATTTGGTTTTGCTGTTTGTTTCATCCTTTGTTGCATCTAAGTGCTGCTGCCTCTTTGCAGCCACTTCATGTCTACCTGTATTAGCTCCAGCAATGGTTGCATGGCATTTCCTGATGGTGACAACAGTGTAACATGCTTAACGTGTAACTAAAGGCTCTATACTTACCTCCTCTCTAATGGTCCAAATTAAAATAATACCTGTTGATCCTGCCATGAAGGTCCTTGTTAATATACAACCAGCCACATGGACATATTTGCACAGACCTTTTCTGCCATTGTCACGTTCAGGAATCCGGTCCTGAGCAAAAATATGACTCCAGAGCAAGTGTAAGGGTTGGAGGAGACCAGCAGCACTGAGATGAAAGAGGTGGAAACAGTATTTTCTAAAGGAAAAAAAAACATGGCAGTTGTTTATGATACACTTTGCTTTTAGCACGCTAAGGCTACTTTCACACTGAGCTGTTTTTCAGGCGCTTTTGCGCTAAAAATAGCACTTGTAAAGCGCCTGAAAAAACGTGTGCCAATGCACCCCAGGGCGGTACGCTTGCAGGACATTAGGAAAAGTCCTGCAAGCTGCATCTTTGGGGTGGTGCGCTGAGCAGTGTATACACCGCTCCTCCACCACCCCTGCCATTGAAATCAATGGACAGGGCTTCCGAAGCGGCTGCACACCGCCTCCGAATCGCAGAGTGCCGGCATTTTTAACCCCCTTTTTAATCCTTGTGGGGGGGTAAAAGCGCCGCGCTGTCGACCGCATAGCGCCACTATAACAGCGGAAGAGTGCCGCTGAAACCAGCTGCGCTTTACCGCTCCCGCCCCCCTGTCCCAGTGTGAAAATAGCTTAAATGTCATCTATTTAGTGCTTACATCTACTTTAAATTATGAAATGTGTAATAATAACAGCTGCTAACTTTTAAAGTTGATTTTTTATTCAAAGTTAAACTAAATTCTCGATCAACATTAACTAGTTTTAATCCTTAGTAAATAGATGGGAAGGTATATTATAATTTCTTTTTTTTAAATCTTTTTTTTTTTTTTATATTTCTTCATTTGCTTCCTGGTATCTGGCCTAAGCCAAAATGATGCCAGGAGTCTTCATGGGCATTTTGTTTCTTTCATCTGGAGGAGGGATTTTCTCAGCTAAGTACACCCTTCTGCCTGCATGCCTGAGCTAAGAGGAGATGGGTTCCAGGAAATAAATGCTACATGGATCATCTGCCCCTAAGATGGACATTGCTAGAAATGCTAAGGTGGTGTTTACCAAAGTGATTTCAACAAAATAAAGCATGGACACATGGATGAATGGGCGAGTTTGCTTTGAATATTAGAAATGAATTAAAGCGGAGTTCCACCCTAAAGTGGAACTTCCGCTGGTTGGATTCCTCCCCCCCTCAGGTGTCACATTTGGCACCTTTCGGGGGGGAGGGGGAAGAGGACACCTGTCTTTAGACAGGTGTCCTTTTCCACACTTCCGGGAGTTCTGGCCGGCGGACGCGGCCGCTGACGTCAGAAGCCGGCTCCCTCCTCCCTGCTCGCTCTGCTACTGGCCGCCTGGCCAGTAGCAGAGCGTGGCAGAGCTCGCGCATGCGCGGTAAGGTGCCCGGCGTGAAGCTGTACTGCTTACACGTCCGGGTTCCCTTACCCGCGATGGAGGCGGCTGCACCCATCCCCCGATCCGAAGATCGGCGGCGGGTGCCGACATCGCTGGAGTCCAGGACAGGTAAGTGTCCTAATATTAAAAGTCAGCAGCTACTGTATGTGTAGCTGCTGACTTTTAATTTTTTTTTTTAGCCCGGACCTCCGCTTTAAATAGCATTTTCCATTTGTGGTGTTCAGATGCAATTTAATTCTGCTTTAAATGTATTGGATGACACATTATCTCATGCACTGTCCATGGTACTGATGCCATTTGGCTTTTTATGTTTTATGTTCATTTGTTACTATTTCAATATCATAAGGAAGAAATAGTTTATTAATCTAAATGCGTTTGCTAGGCTCCTGAACACCAGCCATGTAATCTGGGCAGAAACAGTGCCCAATCATGAGATCAATCTTCATAAGCGCTCACTCAAGGTTTTGAAACATATGTTTATGAAAACTGAGACTTGCATGGCTGAGTTTGATAGATATTCCCTTACATTGGATAATGGTCACTGCTTGGCCATTGCTGCATTCAGGTCTATTTGAAAATCTGGATTTATTCAGTAAAGTATGACTCTTCATCTTGAAACCATTCATCTTACAAAGAGCTAGATAAGCATCAATTTATCAACAGATTGTAATACATTCCATGGATAGTACAGGGAAGACATGTGAGGATACTTCAAGAAAGCACAAACCTCATTAGTATGTGACAGGTTTGTAGTTCTTCATTTAGAACAAACATCATATGGTACAATACAAGATGGTCTATTCTCATCTTCAGGAGGATTGTGCCTTGACTGTAGACTCTGAAGCGTATTGATCAAGTCATCTATTTATAACTTCTCGCTTTTGTCCACTGGATTCAAAGGCCATCTCTGCTTAAAGTTCATATTTCAGTTTTGGCTGAGCGGAGCCACCTGCTGTTTTCCTAAAGCGGAAATGTACTCAGTTTTCTTGCTTCTGTTAAATCTAGCCCCCTACCCCTTTCAGCAAATTAAAAAAGAGAATTGTTTTTTTTTTGGGGGGGGGGGATCCTTTTTTCTGTGGAGAGCAGTCGTCTTTCTGGCCTAAGCCACAATTAATTCTGCTCACCCAAAGCCTCCTGGGATGCCTACCTTACAGATCCCAGGAGGCTTCAATGCTGTGTGTAATCCTATGTACATGAACAGTGCAGTACCATCAGGAGGCTGGCTGCTAGAACCTGAAAAAAAACACCAAGTCTCCTGATAACATCACAAACAAAATGGCGGACCCAGCGGTGCATATGTTATGTCATTCCTCACTAGCAGACCAGGTAGAAACAGTCAAGTTAAGCCCATTGGAGTGAGGTTCCTCTTTAACTACCTGAGTCCCAAGTGCCCTTGTAAACCCTGGGAGAGCAGCTATTTTCCCCAGCGCCATTTTAAAATATCAACTGGAATCAGTAGCCTCTTGCAGGTCCTGGTACTTCTGATAAGTGCTTACATTGGAAATGTAGTGACATCACCAGTGACCTCATGTCATTTCCTGTAAGTTTGTAGGCAGTTTGTCTAGTAGCATGCACTACTTTAAAATCGCATTATACTTTTGTGATCCAGTGGAGACAAACGCACTGCATTTGTTGACAAGACTTTGGTGTGTCATTAACAGAACATTGACACCTGCTACAGATCGCAACTGCAGTGTGTTTTGTATAAGGTGCAGGAAACACGCACAGAACGAGGGTTTGCTGCACCGTGTTCTGGTGTGAATCAGCCATTAATGACTTTTCATTATTTCCTTCCCTGTACTGGACAAACTAAAACCTTAAATAACAAATATTATGCAGATAAATAAGAAGCCAATGGGCAATTCAACGTTCTGGCTCCATCAATTAACAGCTTTAGGTGAACTAGCCGTATGCCTAATATTAAAGTCTAATTCCAACCATATATTTTTTCAGGATAGTGTGAACATTTTTACATTTCTGTCAAGTTTTTATTTAGCTGTGAACCCTCTGGGAGATTTTTCTTGATTCCTGTCCCTGTGAAGCTCTTGCAAGAGATGCGGGGAGCGGTTCTCACCAGGACGATAAAGGCACAAACATACCTCCCAACTTTTTGAGATGGGAATGAGGGACACCTATCAGCAAAAGTATGCAGGCATAGGACACACACCCCTGCCACGCCCCCAAAAAACAAGAGTGGTTAAACCCACAAGTGCTTTTTTTACCACTATTATTTCTTTATATTGGCATTTGGAATTTACAAATGCAGCAATTTAGAAATCAGATGAAAGGTTTAGCAATGGGAAACACGTTTTGATAGATAAAAAGTGCATTTTATATACAACTATATAGATCAGACCAAAATGAGGGACAAATGAGGAGGAAAGTGGGGAGCTATGCACATACAACGATAAAAATGTTGTCAAAAGTTCTAACCCTCTTTTAAAAATGTGTTTTTGTCCGTGTTACTATAGGAAAAATTTCCTAATCCCTCCAATATTAACATAGAAGGAAAAAAAACAGAGCCTCTAACGCTTCATGGTGCGTCCAAATAGAAATAAGAATTCTGGCTTGAGTTAAAGGTATGGGGGAGTTTTACTAAAACTGATATGTATGGTAGCCAATCAGCTTCTAACTTCAGCTTGTTCAATTAATCTTTGACAATAAAACCCAGAAGCTGGTTGGTTTCTATGCAGAGCTGCACCAGATTTAGCACTCTCCAGTTCTAGTAAATTTACCCCCATACTGTCATGAGCAAAAAAAAGTGAGACGCCTTAGATGAAGTTGCCATTTTTTTGCCACCCTTCTCCAAGCTAAATATTAGTTCCTGAATTTAGCTTCACTTTCATTGCCACTAAACTAGTGCACAGCACAAGCTATGGGAATGGCAGCTTCAAGCAGAGGTTTTTCACACAGGTGTTTTGCTGTGCGCCAGCTTCACCTTCATGTGATTGTACCAGGGAGACATAGCCCCAGGGTGCATACAGTGGTGTCATCAGTGCATTTCTAGATATCTTAGGCTTCTGTAAACAACTGCCAGCGGGGACCCCTGAGATTCCATGGTACATGTAGTCATGCAGAACATGAAGCAATGCGGTATTCTGTCGACAAGCCTGCCGCCCTTGACTTATGTTGACACTGATAACCATTAATCTCTCTGTCATTCCACTCATCTGCACTGCAATGAAGTCTTCATCCACAGACAAGAGATTAATTTCTATCCTTGCTGTTATTCCCTGACTCTTTCCTGCAAACTCATTAATCTGTAATATGTATCATAGCCTGCAAGCAGAAGTAGGTCAGTTTGTGCTCCGGGAACCCTCCTCTTCAGATATCTGCATTGCCCAGGGCCTTTACAAAGTCCATTTTCATAAGGTGCATCTCACTGCTCAGAAAAACGAGGAGCATCCCCTTACATTGGTTGTGTTTACATTGTATAGCACATAGGGAGCACATTTCTGTAGCTTTGAATATGGCAAAAAGTATCATTAACATTCACTAACTACAGACATTTGAAGTTTGATCTGCTTATATTTTGCCTTCACTGGTTCGTCACTAGGTCTCTGTGCTTCTTTATGCAAAGCAGATAAATAATGGCTGGTGGGTACAAAACATCCTGAAAAATATCACAGTGGACTGGTGCTTGAGAGGAGTTATGCAAGTATCAAAATGCCTTGATGGGTACTCATAGGCATGTGCAGGGGGTTTGCCAGGTGTGTCTGAGCACACCCTAATCACCCTATGCAGTGCAGATTCCCCCTGCTGCCCAGGCCCCTAGTATCCCCTCCTAAGCGCTGCCGGCTTCCCTCCTCTCCTGCTGGCTGCTGTGGGGATGTTTCAGGATGTGCAGGGTAGCTGAGGCTGCAGAGAAAGGGAATGGGGAACCCCTGTCCCCCCACAACAGGGCTCCTAAAAAAAAATGTAAACAAACAAAAAAAAAATTGTAAAAAAATGAATTAATAATAATAAAAAAAACTACTGACACTGTCCGCTGCGCTACTGACACCAATCCCTGCTCTCATGACATCATCTACTGCTCTAATGACACCGCCCTCTGCCCACTGATAAAGTCCACTGCCCTACCGACATTGTCCACTGCCCTACTGACACTGTACATGTTTTAATAGATTTTAAAATGTTTATATACATTTATTTATAAAGGGGGTGAGAATGACACATACACGCATGGGTATTTGAGCTTTGCGGTGCACACCCTATTGCAATAGGCTGCGCACACCAATGTGGGTACTTGTCTGCCTGGAGGGGTGGGAGTTAAGAGGCAGGCTGCATTTGCATGCAGAGCACCCTAGGTAATGCCCACATGTGATTCTGAGCCTCCATGACAGCTCTTGCTCAGGGATACTGGTTGTCCGGGAGCCAAACCCTAGCTGGCTGACAGGTACAGTTAAACAAAGGAACAGTGACAATGTTGTAAAAAAAATGGTTTGGGGACTCACCCACAATCCATACCAGGCCCAGGCTCTGGTATGAGTTTAATGGAGGAACCAAAGCTAAAAAAAACCAGCATGCGGTCCCCCCAAACTCCATACTAGCCCCCTATCCAAGCAATACCAGCCCTCTATCCAAGCAGGCAGCCTGCCAGGCCGGAAAAGAGGGGGGCGAGCATACACCCCCCCGCCCTCCTGAACCATACCAGGCCACATGCCCTCAACATGGGAGGGTGCTTTTGCTGGAGTAGACCCCAGGCAAAGCACCTTGTCCCCATGTTGATGAGGACAAGAGGCTCTTCATTCATATAACCCTGGCCCGGTGGTCGTGGGGGTCTGTGGGCAGGTGGCTTATCTGAATCTGGAAGCCTCCTTTAACAGTATTTTGTACAGTTGTTAAACAGGAAGTGGCTAAATCATCAGATACTTATCTAGTTTTTTTGTGAATTGACTTTAATGCAATACGTTTTTTTTTTTGCAATATTTATCACAAGTAATTACCACAAAAGTGTGGTATTTAACTTTAGTTAATTGGCGATTTCAAAATCACATGCGATAAACAACAAATGCGATAAGAGTTATTTAATTGACCCCATTATTCCTTACAATTATTATTATACAGGATTTATATAGCGCCAACAGTTTGCGCAGCGCTTTTACAATTAAATTACATGTATGCTGCATATGGAGACAAGGACAGATGTGAATGTTACAATGTTTATCAGCAGAGTTCTGCAGAACGCATGAGCTATTCCACAAGGTATTGCCTATCCACCTTTGCGTCATCCTTACAACTGCAGCTGAGTGTGCAGGAAAACTGGAGCCTCTGTGGGTTCTGACATCTCATCAAAGTATGTGACTATGTCCTCATGTGGTCTCATGTCATGCTGATTTAGAGAAAAATACTGAGCAGACACTTTTACCATCTCATATGACATAGGCCAGAGTGTAGAGAGTGCTTGCAAGAATGATGAGAGTCCGCTTACTTACCCTTGACATGATCAGCAGGAGCAGTGCATGGTGGAAGAAAACCAATTTGGGAAATAGCAAATATGTTGGGCTGTTACCAGGCTGAAAACACCAAATTAAGTATATAAAAAGTATTATACTATAAGTATTATATTTTATTTAAATTACAGTGGCGCTTTGTTAGGTGATCTAATAATCCTGCGCAGGAGGACCCGATAAAGATAAAGGGCCGGGCTTGGGTATTAAGCCAAAGCGTATTTGACCCTCAGTAACAAGGGGTCAGCAACAGCCGGTAAGCAGGCATTCCTATTTCTGGTGATGGGAGTATCACAGGAGGATCTTCCTATATTTTGGTGATGATGAACACCGGGATTCATTGATCTAATGCACAGACGCTTGCTGACTTAATCAATGTCAATGATAATCGCTTTTCACAAACTTATATACCTTTTGATCAAAGGTGTTGGATAGCGAGACTCATATTTAAATTATTCCTTGGGACTGTGTGTATCTCGCAGAAGAGTTGCAGCTGAATGAAATCACATTATTTTGTTCACATGTTTATTTAGTTATCGTTGTAACTAGAGTTGAGCGAACCCGGACTGTAAAGTTCGGGTCCGTACCGAACTTTGGGGTGTCCGGGACCCGGACCCGGACCCGGACTTTTCAAAAAAAGTCCGGGTTCGGGTCCGGTGTTCTGCTAATTTTAATGAAAAATCTTAAAAATGCTGTAAAAAACCCAGGAAGGTCCTAGAGGTCTGCAAAAGGAAGGAAAATGTGGGTAAGGGTGGGACAAGTGCCCTACAAAGAAATGGGGACAGGGAAATAACTTTAAATATTAAAAAAAAAAAAAAAACATAAAAATGCAAAAATGGAGATCATCTTCAAAATGGGTCTGAAAAGTATTAATTAACATTAGAGGCCATAGAACTGTTCTAAAATCATCTTCAAACTGTGTCCAAAAAGTATAAATAAGCCCGGAGTACCCATATCACTGTTCTGCAAAATGTGTGTATCACTTTAAATCAAACCGTCAATCATTGCACATATTTTATTCACACTTCTTTTTAAAATGTGTGTATCACTTTAAATGAAACCGTCAAACATTGCACATCTCTTCTGCACAATTATTTCAAGTGTGTGTGTCACTTTAAATCAAACCGTCAATCATTCCA
>BLSH010115689.1:418068-431198 GCA_018402905.1 Glandirana rugosa
ATAGACGTATGGTAGTTTTGTCCTTTTTATGACCGACTACACAATGTTGATCTCAACTCGCTTGAAGATCTTCAGGCCCAAGACGACCAAGCCGTCTGGGGCTTGGGGTAACTTTAGTTACCTCTGGGCCCGAAAATCCATGTTTTTCACGACATTTTATCAGGACCTTCCAGGATCTCCAGACGTTTTCCTTCCTTTACACCCATTCCCACCCTGTTCACTGGATGTTTCTTTACCCCTGTCCCTTTATTGAAATTTATAAAAATTTTTTTATTTTTGTATTTTTTACGTTTTTACCTCTAGTAGAAGTTTTATACCCACATTTCCTTCCTTTTGCAGACCTCTAGGACCTTCCAGGACTATTTTACAGCACTTTTTGTACCTAAAAGCCCGGGTCTCCATTGATTTCAATGGGGTTCGGGGTCTGCCGAACCAGCAGAACCCGGACTTCTAGAAGTTCGCTCAACTCTAGTTGTAACACATCAGCCAGTATTTTTCCTGTTTTGATGGTATGCAGATAGGGTGTGCCTAAAAGACTAAACTAGCTTCAACCCAGCAACAGAGGTCAGACTAGGAAAGACCAAGGTAAATGGGCATTTAGAGATGACCTCTTGCTATATATAATGTCATCAAATATACAAAATGTTTAAAAAGTCATAGCTTTATTATAACACATTAAAAAGACATTTTACATCAGGTGGGCCTTTCCCATACTGTTGCTACAAGGCTGGAAGTGCACTGCACAATAGTCTATATTTGTATGGTGTGGAATAGCATTTAACTGGAATCACCTGAGCCCCAAAATGTTCAAGGGTATCACATACTTTGTCTTACAACACAAGTTTGTCAGCTTTTAACTGAAACTTTGCATGAAAATGCAGATATAGTACTAAATACTAAAGTGGTTTGCAACATGAGCTGTACCCTGGAGCTATGGCATCATGCAATCCAGTGACATTTCAATACAGTTCTATTCCCTGCAGTGGCATTGTGATGTGTTATGTGTAATGTGGTTTCGGAGCCACGTAGGACCCCTTCATCAGGCATGTGACCTGTCACATGCCTGATGAAGGGGTCCTGCGTGGCTCTAAAAAGTTACTTTCTGATGTAACAATGTGATTACTGATTAAAGCTTTGGACCCATTTTTTGGAGATCCTGGTGTGCTGGTGTCATGACTACATACAGTTCCAGCCGGGGGTTGCTTCAGCACCCACTTATAAATACAGCCATCTCTACAGGAATGTGTGCATTGGGAATATTGCATTGCAAATAGCTGCCAGAATAGTCCCAACGCATCTGGTGTGAATGAGCCCTAATGTCCATACTCATGTCGAGTTAACATACATTATGTATTCAGTGTAATGACAAACTAGCACAAATATTCTCATAATTATCTAAACTGCCTAACTAGGAATTAGGACTATGCCTGTAATTTTGTAGCAGAAATTTTATTCAACTACAGAACCTCATTAGCGTTTTTGTTGCTAAGAAAAAAAATGAATAGCAGTCAATGAAAGGTGTGTGGCACAGTGATTCCAGTGATTTTGTATCTCAGTCACTCATCGATCCACTTTCTGCGGTGTTCAGCGTCACCTAGAAAATTGCGAGTTTCACTAACCGCTTCTGTTATCCAAGGCAGACCCTGAGGATCATGGCACACCAGCAATTTGTAGACAGCTACTAAATAATCAGAGAGATTTTTGGATGCTACAATTTTTTGTTATAGTGACTTTCAGATGTGCAGTATGTAAGTATTGCAAACACACATAAAGTTATCACGTCTGTCTGTAAATGAAACATACCCAGAAGAGCTACAGACGAACAAGTGATTCTGTCGGCACCTAGCTGCATAAATCCTTGTAATAAAGAAGGCATTTTTTCCGCATGCCTAGAAAATCTCTCTGCCAATTTAATTAGCCAGTTTGAAGGCTCAAGTCTCTAGCCATTGCTCTCTTGGATCTTAAAGGGGTTGTAAAGTCGCCCGGTTTTTCACCTTAATGCATTCTATACATTAAGGTGAAAAATCTTTTTAGTGCAGCAGCCCCCCCAGAGCCCCCCTTTACTTACCTGAGCCTGCACCAGGGACACGCCTTGTCCCTCTAGCTGCCGGCTCCGGTCCTCATTGGATGGATTGATAGCAGTGCAGCCATTGGCTCCAGCTGCTATCAATCAAGTCCAGTGACACAGGAGCCGGGGCGCGGGGCCGAGTCCGGCTGTATGTGTGAATACCAGCAACAGCAGGGCTCGGAAGCGCAGGTGACCACCAGATAAAGCGCTTCCATGATGGGTGCCTCGATGCGTTGAGACCAAGATCGCCAAGGGGGGACCCCAGAAGAGGAGGAAAGGAGCCACTCTGTGCAAAACCGCTGCACAAAGGAGGTGAGTATAACATGTTTGTTATTTAAAAAAAAAAAACAGGAGCCTTTAGTATCACTTTAATAATAAGCCTTTGTGTGCTCTGGTTATCCAAAACACATTGGAGCACAGTGAGTCCAACACAGGTTGTTCAATTAGTCTCTGCAATGCTTCTTCTCCATTTAGAAAAAATATTTCTATTAATTTAAAGGGCTGCGTGCATCGGAGAGCATCCTAATGACAGAAAGATGAATTCCAGGTATGGCAATGGTTACATTGGCCCAGCGTGGACCGTAATTCTGTATGTGCCATACCTGTGGGATCACTACTATAGTGATCTCCACTAGCTTCTGAGTCCTGTGCCACACGGCTGCCCTGAGCTCATCCTCTCAGTCTGCTGCAAACAGCATGTGCCAGCTTATATTTAAACAGTCCGCTCTGTATGTAGCTTTTGACAAGCTGCGCATGGAGCCCTGTATCTCTGGAACCATAGATGATAGGAGCCCCAATTTTGACCGGTGGTGGGGTAGGACTTCGGCTACCTACCCCCCAAATTTGGGATCTCTGTGACCTCAGGTTGCTGAGCTACGACCCTTGAAGCGCTATCTTTTTATTTATTTATTTATGTTCATGTAAAAAAGGTAGATCGCCGTTCTGACAGGAGGGAAGGGATGGAGTTTGTGTCCCTGCGAAGCAGGGAATAAACTCCATCTCTTCCCCATGTAAAAGCACCTCACACAGTATAGTAAAACACTGGTTAGGCACAGTTAACCCTTTGATTGCCCCTGCTGTTTAACCCCTTCCCAGCCAGTGTCATTAGTACAGTGACATTGCATATTTTTATTGTATCATTGATCATTGTAATAGTGTCACTGGTGATGTTAGTGTCAGTCAGGTCCCACAAAGTGTCAGATTGCCATACTATCACAGTCCCCAAAAAGTATCAAAAGTGTCAGTTAGTGTCAGAATGTCTACCGCAATATCGCAGTCCCACTATAAGTTGCTGATCGCCACCATTGCTAGTGAAAAAATGACATTCAACAGCTCCTTCAGGGGTACCGCTACATGTAGTGGTACCCCTGAAGGAGCTGCTGAATGTAATTTGTATTTGTTCCCGGGCCTCCCTCTGATTATTCTTGCAGCCAGTCACTATAGCATTTTCACACAGCCAGGTGCATGCACAATCCTGCTTGATTTCCAATGACCAGTCTAGGGAATGCATTTTCAATGCTTTGTTGTTGAACTTGGATAGGAGAAGGATAGGTATGAGATACTCCAAGTAACTGACTGTAACTGAGTGAGGACAAATTCTCCCTAGGCTCTGTATAGCAGGCGGTCAGTGGCTTCACACAGCAGACTGACTCCAGTGAAACAAGTCCATCTTTAACCACTTCCATACCGAGCCTAGAGAATAACATGGCGGTCATTGCAAAACGTTATGTCACACCGTATTTACGCAGCGGTCTTCCAAGCGTGCATTTTTTTGAATAAATTCATTTTTTTAGTAAAAAGATAAGAAAACAGTAAAGTTAGGTCAATTTTTTTCCATATTGTGAAAGATAATGTTACGCCGAGTAAAATGATACCCAACATGTCATGCTTCAAAATTGCGTCCGCTCACGGAATGGCGACAAACTTTGCAACTTAAAAATCTCCATTGGCGACGTTTATAATATTCTACAGGTTAGCAGTTTTGCGTTACAGAGGATCTAACGATCACGCCGATACCTCACATGTGTGGTTTGAACACTGTTTTCATATGTGGGCGGGACTTACGTATGCGGTCGCTTCTGCGTGCGAGCTCGGCGGGACGGAGCGATTTACATTTTTTTTTTAATTATTTATTTTGCTTTTTACTTTTTATTTTAACACTGTTCTTTTTTTTTAAAAAAATTTTGATCACTTTTATTCCTATTACAAGAAATGTAAACATTTCTTGTAATAGAAAAAAGCATGACAGGTCCTCTTAAATATGAGATCTGGGGGTCAAAAAGACCTCAGATCTCATATTTACACTAGAATGCAAGAAAAAATAAAAATTTGAAAAAAATGACAGCCCCAAAAAAAAAATGAGCCCTTTAAGACCGTTGGGTGGAATTGACTTCTGATGTCATTTCCGCCCTGCAGTACTATGGACGAGCCGAGTGAGCTCAGTCGGCTCACGGACACTGGGGGGGATGGATCCGATCATCTCCGCCGCTGCCGGCGGGTCCGGTAAGCGGCAGAGATGACGGGGGGGCACCTCTCCCGCCTCTGATAAAAGTGATCTTGCGGCGAATCCGCCACTAAGACCACTTTTATCATGTGCAGAATCGTCTGCAGAAAAAAAACAATATCTGAATGGTGCCTGTAGCTGCAGGCACCATTCAGATATCACTTCTCAAAGGCAGGACGTCAATGTACGTCCACCTAAAGAGAAGTGATTAAGCAACAAAGGACATGCAGGACTTTGTTTCTTCAAGACACTAGCCAGTGTCTCCTTTCTAACTCAGTGTAGCAGACTGCCAAAGCACTTTAGCAGAACAGGTCCCTTGTTAAGTAATAAGGACAGAAGCTGGACTCTGTTCTTCAAGACACTCTCCAGTGTCTCCTTTCTAGCTGGCACACCCAATAAAGCTGATATGAGGGCAGGGGAAATTCTAGCAACACAGTCTCAAGGATTTTCTCACAGATCTGTACTCACACCATGTCCTGGGACAGTCAGTAGCCCTTTCTGCCAACCTCCAAGCGACACTTTGCCACTGCAGCATCCTCCCTCTGTGAGCTTTCAAAGAACTGTGGGTTGCAGCTTCAGCATCCGGATAGGCCTCGACTAGGCCTAGCAGCCAGCAGCCTCCTGGATAGGCCCTCAGGCCTAGCAGCCAGGAGCTGGACATACGCCTCACCCCTCAGGCTTGGGTGGGCTGGAACTCCTCACCTTGGGCCCATGTGCTCCCTTTTATATGAAGGTGTTCACCCAAGATGCAGTGGGGCACCACTCCCCTGCTAGTTGGTCAGAACCACCTCCCAATACACCTGCTGTCACTGGCTGAGGATTTCTCCCTCTGTCCAATAGGGACCCATACTACTGGACTAGGTAAAACATCTCCAGACCATATGAAACAGCACCAGAGCACTCTGAGCAGACCTTACTCAAATCAGGCTCTCTGATAAGAAGACAGCATATAAATTTACCTGTCAGCTCTCCTGTTAAGCAGAGAGAACCAAAAACGATATACACTCTCTAGTACCCAAACTAGGAGGGCACTACATATAGAACACACAATAAAAATTGCAGAGGTGATCAAATACCACCTAAAAAAAGCTCTATTTGCAGGAGAAAAGGGACATACATTTTATTTGGGTACAGTATTGCACGACTGCACAATTGTTAGTTACAGTAATGCAGTGCCGGATTTCAAAAAATGGTCTGGTCAAGAAGGGAGGTAAATCTTCGGGAGGTTGAGATATTTGAAAAAAAGCCAGTACACAAAGCTTCTTCTTAACAAAAAGTTTTATGCCAGCTTAAACAGCGGTTGCAACATGACAAATGCTCCGAAGGTCAAGTGGTTAAAGATTTCTGTAAAGTAAAACCTCTTATTGAAATATTTTGATCATTGTGGCCAAGAAGTCAAAGACTGAACATTTAGCTTGGGGGTTTGCACACAACCGATTAGTCCTTTTCATGGTATAGACCAGTGTTTCTCAGCTCCAATCCTCAAGGCACACCAACAGGTCATGTTTTCAGGATCCCCATTATTTTGCACGGGTGATTTGATCAGTTTCACTGCCTTAGTAATTACCACAGCTGTTTTCACCTGAGGGAAATCCTGAAAACATGACCTGTTGGTGCGCCTTGAGGACAGGAGTTGAAAAACACTGGTATAGACAGGTATCTGTGGGCTAAAGAACGTGTATACTCAAAGTCTACCATGGTGCCACATTGATTGGTGGGCATAGTAAAAGCTGGGTGTTCCAAAAGGACGTGGTTTATTGTGACAACCCTTTCCACATCTTCCGCCATCACCTTTGTTTGTGGCTCTTGGTATTTGTTCACATGACATCTCAGAGCCACAAAGGAAATTGTACTGAAAAAGACCCCCCTCTGCCTTTAGTCATCACTTCGGGTCTGAATGGGGAGCAGGTAGCTCTAAAATGCTAACCACATGTCAATGACAGCAGGTACCACTCTGATCAATGTGTGAAAAGTGAAATATGTTCATTCAAGGCCACCAGCAAAATACGTCCTACTGACCTGGGAGGGAAATATCCTTCCACCACCCAGCCCAGTCCTCCTGACAACATGGCTGGTAATAGACCCCAAAACTATCCATGCCTAACACCTACTTGCTTTGTGGATGACGTCGTTTGAAAACAAGCATATGGCACACTGTGGGCCTAATTTGCTAACATCTGAAATTCAAAGTTGAGCAGTGGAGTGAATCTGTATTTCCTATCAACAGCCAATCATAATGGAAAGAGAGTGTATTTTTTAAATCCACTACACACGATTGGATGTCTATGTTCACTTTGCACAAGGTCAGGATTTAGTGTTTGAAGCCTTGAGTGAGACATTAAAATAAGTGACTACTAGGAATAAAACTGGCAACTAGCAAATGTACTGTCTGTAACTGTAATGTGACGATGTTGATAATTAGGTAGGGTTGCCACCTCATCCCTCTAAACCCGAACACATATTGATTACACAGGTTGTTCTGAGGCTAATTTAATGCAGATGAGGCACTAAGTGAGTTTAATTACCACCTTAATTAGCCATAGAACCTGTGTAATTAATATGTGTTCGGGTTTAAAGGGATGAGGTGGCAACCCTATAATTAGGTTATGGCATTAAAGCGGAGTTCCACCCATTTTTCATACTTTGTCTGTGCTGCATGGCCTTAGCACATACTTTTCACAATGGCCATATTTTTTTTTGTATGCTTGTAAATACCTTTTATTTTCAATATTTTGGTGACTTCTGCCCCTTCCTAGCCTAGGCGATTACGTCACTAGGCGATTCGCAAGGGTTCCTGGGTTAGCGGAGTCATGTATCCCAGGAGTACTTGCGTACCTACTGACAAAATCTTGCGTTATTTGCAGACACAAACGTGTCTGATTGACAGGTTGCTATAGCAATGGGGCGGGAGCTTCCGCCGACGCCGACATTGCTATGGCAACCTGTCAGGAAGACGGAGAGCCGCACAGCGGCATTATTGCGAATGCGTGAAATCGGGAGGAAATCCTGGAAATGAAAACAGGAGGGCTTCAGATGCCCACACCTAAAATGGAACCTGCCTGCTCCCGAGATCAGTAAGTGCAAAACTATTTTTAAAGATAGTAAAATTGCAACACATTAGACATTTAGTAATTGTTAATCTACATGTTTGGACAAATGCAGGACAGTTTTAAAAAAAAATGTGTTTGGGAGACTGGAACTTCGCTTTAAGCAACAGATCAGCAACCTGCAATGTATCTATCTCTCTACCCCTCAGCTCACCCCATCGGTCTCCTCACAGATCACTGCCTTACTAACAGACATATCAGCCTGGATGTCACAGCACTTCCTCAAACTGAATCCATCTAAAACTGAGCTCATGATATTTCCTACCCCCGTGCCCCTTCCCCTGACTTCTCTGTTAAGATCAATGGCACAACTATTAGTGCGTCCCCACATGCCAGGGTGCTAGGGGTAACCCTCGACTCTGAACTGTCCTTTCAGGACCACATCCAATCCCTGTCCAAATCATTCCGCCTCAGCCTACGCAACATCTCTAGAATACGCCCCTTTTTAACCAATGACACCACCAAGCTTCTAATTCACTCTCTGGTTATCTCTCGCCTCGACTACTGCAACTCTCTCCTCATTGGATTACCTTTGCATACATTATCCCACCTTCAGTCCATAATGAATGCTGCTGCAAGACTTATTCACCTTACCAACTGCTCAGTGTCCTCCACCCCTCTCTGCCAATCTCTCCACTGGCTTCCACTCACCCAATGAATAAAATTCAAAGTACTAATAATAATTTACAAAGCCATCCACAACTCTGCCCCCAGCTACATCTCTAACCTAGTCTCAAAATACCAACCAAGCCGCCCTCTTCGGTCCTCCCAAGACCTCCTGCTCTCTAGCTCCCTTGTCACCTCCTCCCATGCTCGCCTCCAGGATTTCTCCAGAGCTTCTCCCATCCTTTGGAACTCCCTACCCCAATCAGTCCGGCTGTCTTCTAATCTATCCATCTTTAGACGATCCTTGAAAACCTCTCTCTTTAAAGAAGCCTATCCTGCTTCTACCTAATATGCTTTCTTTCTACATCAGCTCATCCCCCACGGCTTTTACCTTTTGTATCAATTGACCCTCCCTCTTAGATTGTAAGCTCTAACAAGCAGGGCCCTCTGATGATTCCTCTTGTACCAAATTGTTATGTAACTGTACTGTCTGCCTTCCTTTTTGTAAAGCGATGCGCAAACTGCTGGCGCTATATAAATCCTGTATAATAATAAAAAAAATAATACTGTGACTGATAATGGTGCAAAGCAACAATGAGCAAAAAGGTCCAGCACTAAGGCACTTAGAAAATGCTAAATGAGTGGTGTAAGGGTATGGGGCCGGTTTTTAACATAATGGGGCCCTAGGCAAACATTGTAGTAGAACTCACTATGTTGAAATTCTGTAATCGGTATCAGGGGAGTCTCAACAGAATGAGGAACATATAGTAAATTGAATTTGAAGATATACACGGTATTTTGAGAGTGAACACTAAATGTAGGGTTCCGTAATTATAAATCTTTCAGCCTCCACATTCTAGCAGTGCGGGACAGGCCTCCAACACTGCAGTCAGTATGTACCCAAACCAACACTCCCCTGCTAGGTTCTTTTACAAAGAAAGATATACAGTATCTTGAAAAAGTATTCATACCCCTTAAAATTTTCCACATTTTGTCATGTTACAACCAAAAACGTAAATGTATTTTATTGGTATATTATGTGATAGACCAACACAAAGTGGCACATAATTGTGAAGTGGAAGGAAAATGATAAATGGTTTTCAAAACTTTATACCAATAAATATCTGAAAAGTGTGGCGTGCATTTGTATTCAGCCCCCTGAGTTAATACTTTGTAGAATCGCCTTTCACTGCAATTACAGCTGCAAGTCTTTTTGGGGATGTCTCTACCAGCTTTGCACAACTAGAGAGTGACATTTTTGCCCATTCTTCTTTGCAAAATAGCTCAAGCTCTTTCAGATTGGATGGAGAGCGTCTGTGGACAGTAATTTTCAAGTCTTGCCACAGATTCTCAATTGGATTTAGGTTTGGAGTTTGACTGGGGCATTCAAACACATGAATATGCTTTGATCTAAACCATTCCATTGTAGCTCTGGCTGTATGTTTAGGGTCATTGTCCTGCTGGAAGGTGAACCTCTGGCTCAGTCTCATGTCTTTTGCAGATTCTAACAGGTTTTCTTCTAAGATTGGCCTGCATTTGGCTCCATCCATCTTCCCATCAACTCTGACCAGCTTCCCTGTCCCTGCTGAAGAAAAGCATCCCTACAACATGATGCTGCCACCACCATGTTTCACGGTGTGGATGGTGTGTTCAGGGTGATGTGCAGAGTTAGTTTTCCACCACACATAGCTTTTTGCTTTTAGACCAAAAAGTTCAATTTTGGTCTCATCTGACCAGAGCACATTCTTCCATGTTTGCTGTGTTCCCCACAGGGCTTCTCACAAATTGCAAACAGGACTTCTTATGGCTTTCTTTCAACAATAGGTTTCTTCTTGCCACTCTTCACTAAAGGCCAGATTTGTGGAGTGCATGACTAATAGTTGTCCTGTGGACAGATTCTCCCACCTGAGCTGTGGATCTCTGCAGCTCCTCCAGGGTTACCATGGGCCTCTTGGCTGCTTCTCTGATTAATGCTCTCCTTGCCCTACCTGTCAGTTTAGGTGGATGGCCATGTCTTGGTAGGTTTGCAGTTGTGCCATACTCTTTCCATTTTCGGATGACGGATTGAGCAGTGCTCTGTGAGATGTTCAAAGCTTGGGATATTTTTTTATAACCTAACTCTGCTTTAAACTTCTCCACAACTTTATCCCTGACCTGTCTGTTGAGTTCCTTGGCCTTCATGATATTGTTTGTTCACTAAGGTTCTCTAACAAACCTTTGAGGGTTTTGCAGAACATCTGTATTTATACTGATATTAAATTACACATAGGTGGACTCTATTTACTAATTAGGTGACTTCTGAAGGCAATTGGTTCCACTAGATTTTAGTTAGGGGTATCAGAGTAAAGGGGGCTGAATATAAATGCACGCCACACTTTTCAGATATTTATTTGTGAAAAATTTTGAAAACCATTTATTGTTTTCCTTCCACTTCACAATTATGTGCCACTTTGTGTTGGTCTATCACATAAAATCACAATAAAATACATTTACATTTTTGGTTGTAACATGACAAAATGTGGAACATTTCAAGGGGTGTGAATACTTTTTCAAGGCACTGTAGGTGGCAGGGCTTCCCGGCTTTCCAGTAGACTCAGCTGCCAATAATTTATAGCTTTGTGTGTAATTCTATTCCTCATTTCCAAACACTGCAAAAAAGCTTTATCTAATACATAATATTACAGTATGTCATGTGTAAGAACACAAATAATTACATTCTTCCTTCTATTAATTTCATCAATCATGAATTCCTTTTTTTTCTCTTTTCTATTTCTATGTTATTCTTCCTTCTACACACAACTGCTTAGCATTGCACTTTAAGAATGGTGATAGCAGTATCTGCACTGTGTCTAACTCTGAAGGTCCATACATTTTCATTAGTCTGGCCCCTGGTGGGCGACAAGGAGTGCTTTAATGGAATGGAATGGAATCTGGATGAATTTCTGTGCAAATAAATTATGTCAAAGACAATATGTGCAAAGAGAAGTTATACCACTGACCAATCAGAAATCATCTGTCTTTTAAAGTGGTTGTAAATACTTACATATACCCAGTGAAGTGACTAGCCTCAGGTGATACACAAAGATGAAACAAATCCTCCTACATAAGTTGTTCCTGTTTATCTGCAGTCTACACTTCTCTACATCCATTCAAAGTGCAGAATTTATGTGTATTTCTCGCTCGGAAGAGTACACATTGCTGTGAAGATTTTTAATTGACATGCCAAGTCTAACAGGCAGTTACCCCCCTTCAACTTGCCCGTGGAAGTGAATGGGACCACACTGCAACTATGGGTCAGACACTTGGCATGGTTCTGCAATGCAAAATTCCTATTCGCCAGTTTAAAGTGATTGTAAAGATAGAAGAGTTTTTACCTTAATGCATTTTATGCGTTAAAGAGGAGTTCCGCCTTGGGGAAAAAAAAATAAAAGTCAGCAGCAACAAATACTGTAGCTGCTTTTACTATATAGACACTTAACTGTCGAGGGAGCCCACGATATCGGCACCCCAGTCGATCTGGTAAGGGAACCTGGCAGTCAAGCCTTTCAGCTTCACGGCCGGTTCCCTACTGCACATGTGTGAAGTGCGCTGCACTTTCTGACTGGCCCGGTGACGGAGGAAGGATCCCCGTTCCCCCCCCTAAAAGGTGCCAAATGTGACCGGAGGGGGGAGGTAGCAATAAAGCGGAAGTTCCATTTTTGGGAGGAACTCCGCTTTAAGGTGAGAAATCTTCTGTGCAGCCCCCCCCCCCCTCAGCCCACCTTTATATATACCCGAGTTGGATCTCATTCCAGCACTATGCCCAAGAGCAGTGCCAAGGGGAGGGGGCAAAACCACGCTGTATGTGTCAATGGGCCCTGAAGAAGACAAGAAGATAGCAGCAATGCAGATGGACTAAAGAGGGGGAGCGATGATCTCGCAATGCTGGAAGACGACGCACTAGAAGGTAAGTCTGCCATAACGTACAAGTATGCCGTGCATTTTTGCACATTAAAGTGATAGTAAAGTCTTTTTTTTTTTGTTTAAAAATAACAAACATGTTATACTTACCTGGCCCTTCCCTACTGCCAAGTGCCCCCACAGCAAGCAGCTTGCTCTGGGGGCACCCGAGCTGAGCCTCTGCTCTGTGTGTCCATTCAGACACGAAGCCGCAGCTCGGCTCCATCCCCACACTCCTCATTGACTTTTATTCACAGCAGTGGGAGCCAAGGGAGGCTGCTGCTCACAGAAGGCTTTTTATAATTCATAGAATGCATTAAGATAAAAAAAACCTTCTGCCTTTACAACCACTTTAAGGCAAGTGCTCTGGGGCCCTTTAACCCCTTGCCGACCGCCGATCGGCATCTGACGGCGACAAGGTGGCTGGTGAGCGCAAATCGCCGTCATACGACGGTGGCCGCGCTCACGCCGCCGGAGGCGCGCCCGCGCGCTCCCCGTGTTCGGGGCGGGGAGGGCCAGGGAGCGGGTGCGGCGGCTTAGATTGCCGCCGGCTACCCGCGATGGCCCCCCCGGAGCGAAGGAACGGAGGTCCGTGTATGTAAACACGGACCTCCGTTCTGTGAAGGGGGAAGGGCTGTGATCACAGCCTTCCTGTATACGGAGGCTGTGACCACTTCCCTTCCCCAGCTAGGGCAGTCCCCCCCACAGTTAGAACACGCCCAGGGAACACAGTTAACCCTTAGAGCGCCCCCTGCAGGTTAACCCCTTCACTGCCAATGGCATTTACACAGTAATCAGTGCATTTTTATAGCACTGATCGCTGTATAAATGCCAATGGTCCCAAAAAAGTGTCAAAATGGTCCGACATGTCCGCTGAAATATCGCAGTACCGCTAAAAATCGCAGAT
>BLSH010115689.1:442383-454731 GCA_018402905.1 Glandirana rugosa
TTATAGTGTCCACCCCCATGAAAACGTCGGTTATTGTGTCCACCCCCGTGAAAACGTCGGTCAAAAGTGCCCCCACCTGTGTTATTGGCTGCAAAAGTACCCCCACCTGTGATATTGGCTGCAAAGTGCATCCACCTGTGTTAATGGCTGCAATTTACCCCCACCTGTGATACTGGCTGCAATTTACCCCCACCTGTGATACTGGCTGCAAATTGCCCCCACCTGTGATATTGGCTGCAATTTACCCCACCTGTGATATTGGCTGCAATTTATCCCACCTGTGATATTGGCTGAAATTTACCCGCACCTGTGATACTGGCTGCAATTTACCCCACCTGTGATATTGGCTGCAATTTACCCCATCTGTGATATTGTCTGCAATTTGCCCCCACCTGTGATATTGGCTGCAATTTACCCCCACCTGTGATATTGGCTGCAATTTGCCCCCACCTGTGTTATTGGCTGCAATTTACCCTGCCTGTGATGCTGAGCTGCATACTGTGTCCTGTGATGCTGAGCTGTATACTGTGCCCTGTGATGCTGGGGCTGTATACTGTGCCCTGTGATGCTGGGGCTGTGTACTGTGCCCTGTGATGCTGGGGCTGTATACTGTGCCCTGTGATGCTGAGCTGTATACTGTGCCCTGTGATGCTGAGCTGTATACTGTGCCCTTTGATGCTGGGGCTGTATACTGTGCCCTGTGATGCTGGGGCTGTATACTGTGTCCTGTGATGCTGAGCTGTATACTGTGTCGCTGAGTTGTATACTGTGCCATGTGATACTGAACTGTATACTCCTGACACAATATGTGTAATACAGGGGACAGAGTGGGTGGATTATAAAAGGGGTGTGGCTTATTAGAAGTAGGAGGGATCAAGAAGGAAGGGCGCGGCCTGGCGCCCCCCATCCTAAAACTTCACCAGCCGCCACTGTGTCTCATTATATTGCTTTGATTTGTTGGAGACTGCTGTCTATAGATAAAGAATTTGAAAAAAATGAAAGATTATAAATAGTATGAAACAAAGCCATATTTGGAGTAAGCTGTGCTGTATGTTATATACTCAATCGTATACAAAAAGTGCAGCGCTATTCCATGAAATTTGATAAGAGTCAGAATTAAAGGTAGAAAACCAAATTCATGTAAATCACAGTCCAAACATAATAAAAAGCAATAGGATGAACAGTCCAAAAACCGTGCAGGAAAATCTAGTGAAGAAAATCGCATGGGAATGCATGCAGCTATAGGTATCCAATCCTCAATGCACTTGGAGGCTACCACTGTGACAGCACCCAGTGAGGTAGAAAAGCTGGCTCCTTACCAGATAAAGTTGCCCACTAAATGATAGGCTGGTCACACAAGCCTCTGCAGAAGTATGGCCTCTCCACTACCCTTGCTCCGGTTCTCCCCGTGCGGTTGGGATTGTGGGCTGGGATCTTCCTCACGTCACCACCTAGGTGAAAAATGCAGCTCAGCAAGCAACCAGGCTCAGCGTCGAAGGGCTTTTGCCTTTTGCCAAAAGTCTTTATGTAACAAACTTTTATAATCAACTGTCTTCTGGACACATGTTTAACCATTTGCTTACTGGGCACACCCCCCTCCTGCCCAGGACAATTGCGTGGTCATGCAGCACTGTACCCAAATGAAATGTTTATCTTTTTTTCACACAAATAGAGCTTTCTTTTGGTGGCATTTAACCACTGCTGGGTTTTTTATTTTTTGCGAAAAAAAGACCGAGATTAAAAAACAAAAACAAAAAAAAAACAGTTTCATAGTTTGTTATAAAATTTTGATAACAGGTAATTTTTCTCCTTCACTGATGTGCGCTAATGAGGCAGCACTGATAGGCTGCACTGATGGGCACTGATAAGTGGCAGGGGTGGGTGGCACTGAAGGGCACTGATGGGTGGCACTGATAAGCGGCACTGATGGGCACTGGTAGGTGACACTAATCGGTAGCACTGATAGGTGGCACTGATTATGTGACACTGATGGCCACTGGTTAGCAGCACTGATGGGCATTGATAGGTGGCACTGGTGGGCATTGATAGGTGGCACTGGTGGGCACTGATAGGTGGTACTTGTGGGCACTGGTAGGCTGGACTGATGTGCACATGTAGGTGGTATTGGTGGGCACTGGTAGATGGCACTGGAGGGCACTGCATAGCAGCAGTGCCTCTCCGTGTCTCTCTGTAGCCAGTGATCAGCTTTTTTTCCCGCACACTGTCAGCGTGAGGGAAAAAATAAAGCCGATTCACGATCTCTTGTTTACATCACGTGATCCGCTGTCATTGGCTGACAGCGGATCATGTGGTAAGGGGCCGCGACCGGCCACTTACACTGATCTGTGATCAGCCAAGCCTCATTGACTCATGATCACAGGGCACGCAGGCAGCTTGTGCACGGGAGGACGTCCACGGACACCCTCCCAGCAATTCAGGTCCACGCTGTAGCTGTCTTTTGGCTATAGCGCGGATCTGTAGTGGTTAAAGTGGTTGTAAACACTTTTTTTTCTATTAAAATAACAAAAATGTCTATACTTACCTGCTCTGTGTAATGGTTTTACACACAGAAGCCCTGATCCTCTTCTTCTGGGGTTCCCCACCAATGCTCCAGGTTCCTCCTCTTCATCAGGTGCCCTCAGGGGAAGCCGTTTTGACACAGACAGCGGGACTCAACCCCGCCCCCCACTCCCGTGTCACAGAATTAGATTGACAGCAGCGTGAGGCATAGGCTCCAATGAGGATAGACAGCGGCTGAAGCACATCGCTGGCTTGGGCTCAGGTAAGAAAAAGAGGATGGGGCTGGGGGGGAGCTGCAGCACAGAAGGTTATTCGCCTTAAGGCTTTACAATCATTGTAAGTACTTAATGGCTAGGCCATTTTTTGCATTACGGAACTGTGTCGCTTTAGCTGACAATTGCACGGTCGTGCGACGTTGTACCCAAACAAAATGTATGTCCTTTTTTTCCCACAAATAGTGCTTTCTTTTGGTGGTATTAGTTCCCCTTTTCTGCACTATAAATGAAAAAAGAGCGACAATTTTGAACTTTTTGCTATAATACATATCCAAAAAAATGCAGAAAAAACAAAATTTCTTCATCAGTTTAAGCCAATATGTATAAAAAAAAAAAATAATAATAATCACAATAAGCGTATATTGATTGGTTTGCGCAAAAGTTATAGCGCCTACAAAATAGGGAGTAGATTTATGGCACTTTTATTATTTTTTTTTTTTTTTAACTAGTAATGGCGGCGATCAGCAATTTTTAGTCGGACTGCAACATTGCGGCAGACAAATCAGACACTTGACACTTTTTTAGGACCAGTGACATTTATACAGTGATCAGTGCTATAAAAATGCACTGATTACTGTATAAATGACACTGGCAGCGAAGGGGTTAACACTAGTGGTGATCAAGGGGTTAAGGCTCCATGCACACTGTAGCTGATAAACAATAGTTTTTGGGCGTTTTTTTTAACAGCCCATAAATGCCCCTCTATTTTATCCTATGTGTCCTTACACACATGGACATTTAATGACGTTTATCAGCGGTGTCGTTTGTGGGCTGTTATCTGAACGCCCTAAAATCACGTTCAAGAGTCATTCTTCTGACCACAAAAACGCTGGAAGCTTAAAAACGTTGATAAATGCATATAAACGCTCAAAAACGTTGCTCGCCAGTGTTTTTGGTAGTTTTGGGTCCATTGAAAAAAAAAAAAAAAAACGCTGACGCTCAAAAACGCTATTGCATTAACGCTGAAAGACTCATTAGAAAGCTACTGACGTTTTTAGATTGTTTTTTTAATGTCCAGTGTGCATGAAGGCTAAATGTGTTCCCTGGGAGGTGCTTTCTAACTGTATGGGGGGTGGGCTGACTGGGGAAACACACAGATCCGTCTCCCTGCATAGCAGAAAGACAGGAACTGTGTGATCTCCCCTGTCAGAACGGAGATCTTCCTTGTTTACACAGGCAAATCCTCGTTCTGTCACTGTAGGGAATGATGGCGGCCGGCGGACATCAATACCCGTTCCCACGACCGACGTAACGAGCCGACCTGCCGCAGTAAAATGACAGCAGCTGGTCGGCAAGTGGTTAAGGAATAATTAGAGACATCTGTAGGTGAATTCTTGTTAATTAGGATTTTGTTTAACCACTTGCCGACTGCCAACCGCAGTTTGACGGTGACAAAGTGGTGCGATATCGCAAATCGCCGTCATATGACGGCGGCTGCGAGATCGCGCACTGTGAGCGCGCGCGCGCCGCCGGAGGTGCGTCCGCTCGCTCACTGTGTTCGGGGAGGGCCAGGGAGCGGGTGCGGTGGCTTCGACATGGAAGCTGTGATCGCTTCCCTTCCCCTGCTAGGGCAGTCCCCCCACAGTTAGAACACGCCCAGGGAACACAGTTAACCCTTAGAGCGCCCCCTGCAGGTTAACCCCTTCACTGCCAATGGCATTTACACACTAATCAGTGCATTTTTATAGCACTGATCGCTGTATAAATGCCAATGGTCCCAAAAAAGTGTCAAAATGGCCTCACATGTCCGCCCCAATATCGCAGTACCAATAAAAATCGCAGATCGCCGCCATTACTAAAAATAAAAAAAAATAAAAACCCCAAAAATGAATTCTCATCATCCGTAAACGCGGCCACTTTTGCGCAAACCAATCAATAAACGCCGATTGCGATTTTTTTTATCGCAAATATGAGGAAGAATATAAATTGGCCAAAAACGGTGAAAAAAATGTTTTTTTGTATTTTTTTTTGTATTTGTATTTTAGCAAAAAGTAAGAAATTTGTGTTTTTTTGCAAAATTGTCACTCTTCTTTTGTTTATAGCGGCGATCAGAAATGACGCAGCGATGATCAAATGCCACCAAAAGAAAGCTCTGTTTGTGGGAAAAAAAGAACACAAATTTCGTTTGGGTACTACGTCGCACGACCGCGCAATTGTCAGTTAAAGCAACGCAGCGCCGAATCGCAAAAAGGGCTCCGGTCCTAAAGGGGGAAATCCTTCCGGTCCTTAAGTGGTTAAAATTTAGCTTTGCTCCTAAGACTTTCATTGGGGTGTATTCGTTTTTACAACATGGTCTTGAATTAATCTGTTAGGAAAAATACTTTGTGTGTGCAAACAAATCTTGGTTGCAATCAATGGCCTGCATTTGTGGAAGGATTTTGTAGAATAGTATCCCATAGAAAATGTTGATTCTGCAAGGAAAGTAAAGGTTTTCTGACAAATCTGTTGGGGTGTAGTCATGAGCACTGTACATATGAGTCACCTTCTGAGCTTTAGCCAAACCTACCTTTATGTGTCTTAAAATGGATACATTTTCCAATCATTTGGCGTGGGGTGGTTAAAAATCAAGGTCTGCTTTCACACTGGCAGTTTTCCAGAATTTAAAGACTTGTACTAAGTTGCCCATGAAAATGAATATTGCATAGATTAGCAAGTATAATAGATAATAGAATCCATATTCACTGGACACAAAGTCATATCCCTACCATAATCCCCAAAATTACACATACAGGATGTTGTTTTAAACTGAAAGTGTATGTAAAACCTAAATCTATTTTTTCAGTATGTTTGGCATTATACCTTAATTTATAAAGTTTTCTTGATCAAATATATATTTTTAAAATCAGTTGCAAGGTGTCCTACTTGGAAATCCTACCAATAGCAGTACCTCCTGTTGCAGGCTGACAGCACAAAGCCACTGTCTCACAATTAGCAGCAGTGTTGTCAGCCCGCAATGTTTTAAACAGTGAGGGAGTGAAGTTGTAAGCAGCTAAGTGTTTTATTAGGGATCCTGTTGCTGTTGAGTTACTGTTAGAGCCGGTTCACACTACAGCGATCCGATTTCAGGCACGACTTCATAGGCAACTGCATAGATGACTTCAGCGCGACTTTGGGCGACTTCAGCGCGACTTTGGGTGACTTACAACGCGACCTGAAGTGACCTCCATGCCAGGCGACTTTGCCTGAGCCAATCAGAGAAGGGAGGGAGGGAGGGGGTTGCTTGAGTTTTTCACTGAGTAAACTGAGTAGTTTTCTTTTCCCTGTAAAGTTGCTTCAACATAGAAGGGGATACGACTTTGGAGGCGACTTCCATTGAATTCTATGGGCACAAGTCGGATAGAAGTTGCCTTGAAGTAGTACGGGAATCTTTTTTGAGTTTGGAGCGACTTCAGTAGTGTACATTAAGACCGCTCCCTTTCATTTCAATGGGATTTCTTCTGTCAAGAGTTTTGGGGCGACTTGGGGGCGACTTAGGGACAGGATTACCAGTATGACAAAGCCCTTAAAGCCGGTTCACACTACAGCGACTTGGGAGGCGACTTGTGTCACTCCAAGTCACCCCCAAGTCGCTTGACAGAAGAAATCCCATTGAAATGAATGGGAGCGTTTTTAATGTACACTACTGAAGTCGCTCCGACTTCAAAAAAGGTTCCTGTACTATTTCAAGGTGACTTCTATGCAACTTGTTCCAATAGAATTCAACAGAAGTCGCCTCCAAAGTCGTATCCCCATATATATTGAAGCGAATTTACAGGGTAAAGAAAAGAGTTTACTCAATGGAAGTCACTTCAGGTCGCGTTGTAAGTCACCCAAAGTCACGCTGAAGTTGTCTATGCAGTCACCTATGAAGTGGTGCCTGAAGTCGGATTGCTGTAGTGTGAACCGACTCTTAGCATAAAACAGGGCTTGACAGAGTGAAAGTGAACGGACACCTGTCAGGCGCCTTCTCCATTCACAACGGTACCAGGCAGGGATGCCCCCTCTCCCCCTTACTATATATTCTTACCCTCTAGCCCCTACTCTGCTGCATTAGAGCCAACCCAGATATAAAGGGGATACAGATACACGATCGGGAATATAAAATAGCAGCTTTTGCGGACGACGTTCTACTCTTCCTCTCTGCCCCGCTGACGTCTCTGCCTCGTCTCTTCTCCTTCAAACCCTTGAACACTTTAGAGTGCTCTCGAATTTAAAAATTAACTACACAAAGTCTTTCGTGTTGAATGTCTCCCTCCCGCCAACCTTAGCTGAGCAATGTCAAAACAACTTTCCATTTTGATGGAAAAGTGATGCTGTTACATACTTAGGCATTCAATTGCCAGCGAACCTGTCAGAACTCTACTCTGGGAACTTTCTAACGGAGTTGCAGGTCATCAGGCAGGACATCCAAAAATGGGAAAAATCTCCCATTTCGTGGTTTGGACGAGCATCTATTTTCAAAATTACAGTGCTCCCACGCCTCCTGTACAAACTCCAAACCATACCAATACGCCTCCCGAATTCCTTCTTCAGCACGTATAAGTCTATATGTAGGACCTTTCTCTGGCACAATAAACCTGCAAGAATAAGTTAGAACAGACTGGTACTACCTAAGACCCAGGGGGGATTGGTCTTCCCGACATCCAGCGCTACTACTGGGCAACACATCTAGCCCGAATTGTCGATTGAAAAGTATATTCTGGTTGTAAGAGCTGGGTGCCTCTGGAAAACCTGATAGCAGGAGCAGCCCTGCGTTCGGCCCCATGGGTTCCAGGGAGATCCCTCCCCCCTACGGCCTCGGAGCACCCAACTATTGGACCTACCCTTCACGTCTTTGACAAGGCCTGCGCTACGTACTCTGTCTCAGCCAGTATCAGTCCAATTACACCCATTAGGGATAACCCAGACTTTACGCCGGGTCTCTCTCCCGGTTTTCTCCAGGCGGAGTGGCCACACAGGGAGATCTTAGCTAAGCATCTTTTCAGCAAAGGGCGGCTCTTGAAGCAATCGGAGCTAGCGGAACAATCGGCCACATGCCAGTTTCCTTTTTGGCCCTACATGTAAATTAGACACTTTGCAATGGAGCTCGCAGGGGGGATCTTACAAGAAACCTTACGATTTTTGAGTCCCTCTGCACCAGTAGCTCGCCCCAAAGGCATGTAATCTCTTCCCTGTATGCTGGAATGTTCGGAGATCTCATGGCAATAGTGAGGGCGGAACGAGCCTTCTGGGAAACTGCTCTGGAAACAGAGATAGATGAGGACAGCTGGGATCGGATAAATCTGTATATACATAAGGGATCTTGGAACGTTTCCATACAGGAGAATGGATATAAACTTAAGTCATGCTGGTACAGAACCCCTGACATAGTACACAAGTTCTCTCCCGTGATCTCTGACCAATGCTGGAGGTGCGGAAGTGAAAAGGGAGTACCTTTTGTTCATATATGGTGGAACTGCCAGGATTTGCAAACATACTGGCAAAAAGTTCACGATGTAGTAACGAGGGTGACCTCCCTCCCGCTAGATTTTTCGCCAGGACAATACTTGTTGCACCTGACTAAAATTCAGAAGAGGCGCTATTACAAATCGGCGGCTATGCACCTTATAAACGCCGCCAGGATGTGCGTCCCAGTCCACTGGAGGTCCACAACTCTACCCTCGATAGCAGAGTGGCTCCGTAGAGTCAACAGGGTAGCCGAGATGGAGGAGCTGATTTTCATTACCTTAGACAAACTTACACAATATACCATGATATGGGAGACATGGAACACCTTTAGAAATTCAGAGCTATCAGGACCTACTCACCCTGAAGCTATAACTGATTGGAAACCAACAGGCAGCGGGTTTACTTTGCCCTAGCTGGGGGGCTTCTGCAGGAGAGGGTAGCTGGTGAGAACATCACCCCCTCTCTCGTGCCTACTCCGGATCTGGCTTACGGGTACACCCCCCACATATTGGATACCCCCCTAGCTCTTGTCCCCTTCCCCCCCTCCCCTCCACTATTTTTTTTTTTTGGTTAGAGGCAGTTTAGTATGAGCCGACTCTAGCAAGCAAGTACACAGCCATACGGAATCACAAGTACACCACTCGAGCCAAAGCTTTCAGACTACACTTAACCACTTCAGCCCTGGAAGGATTTCACACTTTAGGACCAGAGCCCTTTTTGCGATTCGGCACTGCGTTGCTTTAACTGAAAATTGCGCGGTCGTGTGACGTTGTACCCAAACGAAATTTGCGTCCTTTTTTTCCCACAAATAGAGCTATCTTTTGGTGGTATTTGATCACCGCTGCGTCATTTCTGATCGCCGCTATAAAGAAAAGAAGAGCGACAATTTTGCAAAAAAAAACAAAATTTCTTACTTTTTGCTAAAATACAAATCCAAAAAAAAAAAACATTTTTTTTCATCGGTTTTGGCCGATTTATATTCTTCCTCATATTTGTGATTAAAAAAATCGCAATCGGCGTTTATTGATTGGTTTGCGCAAAAGTGGTCGCGTTTATGGATGATGAGAATTCATTTCTGGGGTTTTTATTTTTTACTAGTAATGGCGGCGATCTGCGATTTTTAGCGGTACTGCGATATTAGGGCGGACATGTCGGAACATTTTGACACTTTTTTGGGACCATTGGCATTTATACAGCGATCAGTGCTATAAAAATGCACTGATTACTGTGTAAATGCCATTGGCAGTGAAGGGGTTAACCTGCAGGGTGCGCTCTAAGGGTTAACTGTGTTCCCTGGGCGTGTTCTTACTGTATGGAGGCTGCCCTAACAGGGGAATGGAAGTGATCACAGCTTCCATGTAAAGGAAGGCTGTGATCACAGTCCTTCCCCCCTCACAGAACGGATGTCCGTGTTTACTTACATGGACCTCTGTTCTTTCACTCCGGGAGGGGGGGCATCGCGGGTAGCCGGCGGCGATCGAGGCCGCCGCACCCGCTCCCTGGCCCTCCCCGAACACAGTGAGCGTGCGGGCACGCCTCCGGCGGCGCGCGCGCTCACTGTGCGCGATCTGGCAGCCGCCGTCATATGATGGCGTTTTGCCTTACAGCGCCACTCTGTCGCCGTCAATTGCCGACCAGCGGTCAGCAAGCGGTTAAGAATAGTGCACTCGCTTAGAAAGATATTTTGTGATAACTACATTACGTAGGTAGGGATCTATAGATAGACCAAAGCTCCCTCGAGCATTCTGATACTGGGAGTCTCTTGAAGTAAGGAACACTGTGCGAATTTATATTGTATAAAGTCTGAATGTGATTTTGTCCTAGACTTTGTTTTCATAGTTGTTCAAACTGAGTACTGTTCAAGGTAATTGTACCATCTGCGAAAACTCTAATAAAATGTTTATGGAAAAAAAACAGGGCTTGACAAATTTGCTTTGAATCTAGGAGCCAGCTAAAAAAGTTAGCAGCCAGTTTTTTTAGCGTAGCGTGGGGTTGTCAGCGCCCGGGGTAAGGCAAGTAATTTGCTCCCCCCCCCCCCAACCATAACTTACTCACAGCAGAGCAGCCACTCAATAACTCCAACATAACACCATTGTATTAGTGTTATAGGCTGGCCAGAAAGAGTGACACTAAAAACCTGTTATAGGGGGAAACTCCTTATTATGCCTAATGCAGCGTGACTGCGGCATGTAAAATACTCTCATCTGCTGCCTAATGGAGTTTAAGGGTGGCAAAAACATGTCTCTATCTAAATTAAGCCTTAGTGACACTTTAAATAAAATACAAAAAAGGATGAAAGAAGTATTCCAGTGCTACTGATCTTCTGCTGCCTCTTTGCAGCCACTTCCTGCCTACAAGTGTGTTCCCCACGGTCACTTTTCAATGCTCTGGTAGGTTTCCGACCACCATGAAATACTGGAGCCCAGCTGTACATAAAGAGTGGTAATTGTTGATGGTACACAGGGCTTTATCAAGATTTTCTTGCTTGGTATAAAGACCACGATTCTCGTGGTGTAACATCATCTTCCACATTATAGAAAAAAAAAATGGGCTAACTTTACTGTTTAGTTTTTTTTTTTTTTAAATCATTAAAAGTGTATTTTTTCCAAAAAAAAAAATTGTGTTTGAAAGACCGCTGCGCAAATACTGTATGACATAAAATATTGCAACAACCGCCATTTTATTCACTAGGGTCTCTGCTAAAAAAAAAAATCTTTTTCTAGCAGAAAATACAGTTTTTTTACTTGTAGCAACAAATGTCAGAAAAGGTTTGGTCTTTAAGTGGTTAAACTTCCCTTAGCTAGAGATAGAGTAAATTCCTTTGATCTAAAACAACTAAGAGATACATTGTATGTTTTGTATCTTTGGTGTTTATAGATATCAGTGGTGTTGGCAGACTGCCCAGGTTTTTTCTTTAACAGCTGTCAGCTTAGGTAGAGAGGCTCGGAGATTATAGATAGTGAGGAGAAGAAGTATCGCGTGCCGTTCACCAGGACGTGATTTCGGATTGTCGAGCTCTGGCATAAAAGAATAAGTACATTGGAGAACAGGGAGTGACATAGAATAAATGCAGCTAAAAAGTTACATTACAGTGCCTTGAAAAATAATTCATACCCCTTGAAATTTTCCACATTTTGTCATGTCGCAACCAAAAAAGTAAATGTATTTTATTGGGATTTTATGTGATAGACCAACACAAAGTGGCACATAATTGTGAAGTGGAAGGAAAATGATAAATGATTTTCAATTTTTTTTAGAAATAAATATGTGAAAAGTGTGGCGTGCATTTATATTCAGCACCCTTTACTCTGATACCCTAAACTAAAATCTAGTGGAACCAATTGCCTTTAGAAGTCACCTAATTAGTAAATAGAGTCCACCTGTGTGTAATTTAATCTCAGTATAAATACAGCTGTTCTGTGAAGCCCTCAGAGGTTTCTTGGAGAACCTTAGTGACAAACAGCATCATGAAGGCCAAGGAACACACCAGACAGGTCAGGGATAAAGTTGTGGAAAAGTTTAACGCATGGTTAGGTTATAAAAAATATCCCAAGCTTTGAATACCTCTGTTCAATCCCTCATCCAAAAATGAAAAAAGAGTATGGCACAACTACAAACCTACCAAGACATGGCCATCCACCTAAACTGATAGGCCGGGCAAGGAGAGCATTAATCTGAGAAGCAGCCAAGAGGCCAGTGTTGCCAACCGCCAGTAAATTTACTGACAGTTTGTAAAAATCAGTGATTTTTACAACTGTCTATAAATATCAGGGTCTGATAATTTGTCATGCTGTGCTGACTTTTTAAGTGTAAACTGGGCAAACTACTTGATATGGGTATTGTCAGTGCTTCCATGTTGTGTTTAAATATCAATTGTCTTAGTTTTTAATAGGAGTTCAGTTATTTTTAAGGTTGCCAGTAAAAAATGTGCTCTGCCAGTAAGATTTTCCATGATTTGCCAGTAAAAACACTGCGGGAGGTTGGCAACACTGCAAGAGGCCCATGGTAACTCTGGAGGAGCTGCAGAGATCCACAGCTCAGGTGGGAGAATCTGTCCACAGGACAACTATTAGTCGTGCACCCCACAAATCTGGCCTTTATGGAAGAGTGGCAAGAAGAAAGCCAT
>BLSH010115689.1:458013-471516 GCA_018402905.1 Glandirana rugosa
TAGAGTTCTACAAATTGAACATAAACGGAACGCAGATTTCACGCGAAACTTCGTACTAATATATAGGGTTAGAAAATACGTAAGGAAATCTGACTGTCGGACTTGTTCTGAAATACCCATGTTGTTCTTAAGTGATTGCGAACATATTCTATTCCTAAGGTGAACAAAAATCAGTCCAATAGGTGGAGAGGAATAAAAACATACTGGACTACTTCCCCCCCTCCCCCACACTTTGGGAAGTTTACACACCCGATGAACGACTATGAACGATATTCTATTCTTAAGGTGAACGAAAATCAGTCCAATAGGTGGAGAGGAATGAAAACATACCGGACTACTTCCCCCCCCCCCCCACGCTTTGGGAAATTTACACACCCTCAGCAAGTAGCCCACACATTTAAAGGGTTTCGCACCCCCCCCCCCCCTTCATCAGGCCATACAAAAGTAAGGAGAGGTGGATAACCTGACTAAAAGCAAGTGGAATTCTTATCTTATAGCAAGTATCAGCAAGTAGCCCACACATTTGAAGGGTTTCACACCCCCTCCCCCCCTTCATCAGGTCATACAAAAATAAGGAGAGGTGGATAACCTGACTAAAAACAAGTGGAATCCTTATCTTATACAAGCGTTAGTGAATTCTTGTTGTACCCATAAAGTCTTGTTCAGGCTGTCAGTCTAAAGGAATGCATAAAAGATTGGGATATATAATCATGCTTCAAAGCGCACTTTAGACGCAAGGCAAATACAAGTTAAACATCTTGAGATGGGAAAAAAGCAGAATCAATGCCTATGTGAAATTAAATATTTGCTTAATGACTCGCTTAGCAACATCAGCTTAAACATTTAGTTTCCAGGAAGAAAAAAAGAAATAAATCTGCTTTCCTAGTGAAATATTTAAGGTTTTTCCTCTTTGTGTTTTTCTGCTGGAAATAGGTGGCAGCTGTCCCTGACACTCCAACTAGAGGAGTCAAGCAGTATCTAACTCAGAAAAAGTAAAGCTAAGTATTGGGGGGGGATATAAATCTTTTATAAGTGAGCCTGCACAGTTATAATAATTAGGCTGAATGTTCAGATTCCTGCATAAACCCAATTGTGATAGGCTCTCTTGAATGCTATCAAGCTATGTGCTTTAAATAGACCCATTCCCTACCAGCCATGGCTTATATGTGGGTGTCACAAGACATTTGATTTGCTCCTAAGGCTATAATGCCACTTGAATACGCAATGTACAATAACATAGACGCTTGGTATTCCGGTGAGATAACAGAACAAGTTTTGAAGATGGAAAAAAAGTCTGTTGTGTATCATAATAAAGGAAACATAATAGCTTTTCTGTATATGTAATACAGATACAAATAGGCAGTGCTCGGATCAGGATATTAAATTCTGCCAAATGTCACCTAGAATTGTAAACTGAAATGACTGATGTTCTTTGTTTACTGCAGAGGCTGCAGATAACGGCTTTGTGACATGATGCCATCTGTAGATTGAGGGGGAGCAAGAAGAAAAAGACCTTAAAGGAAAGCAACCTTCAAGTGTAGCTTTGCCAATGCATGCTAAAGTGTGTTCAGGCCACGCTGCTGGGGGGCGGGTCTGATGGAGGGGGTTGCCTGAGCGTGTTGTGTGATGTCATAGTGCAAGGGAGCCAAGCAGAACGGCCGCAGCCTGATGGTCTGCGGGATAAGAGCAAATCAAGCCCGGAGTGGGACTGTCAGTGCTGTTTGGACTGGAGTGGACTGAAGGGACCACCTAGTGTAGAGAGAGGATCTCACTGTGATTTAGGAGGGAACGTGTCATGTTGGTGAGATGTCATCATCATCTGTGCTGCTGCACACTGTTGTCAGTGTCACTGTGAGAGTCAATATCATGTGTGTGTGTGTGTGTGTGTGTGCCCATTCTAATTTCTTGCCTGCCATTGAGCTTCTTACTTAGTATATCGAAAATAAAATATGATTTTTTTTTGCCTTAATATCTTCCTTCAATCACATTGCTAATTGCATATTGTACTGGTTTGTAGCCTAAACACTAAAATTTTCACTTAAAACTGTAATTGTGTAACTTTTGAAAATGCCAGTAAAAACGTGGCTGTACCAGTAAATTTTGGGTGTCGTGTCAGTAAATTTCAATCTGGTAGGTTGGCAACACTGAGCTATACCCAAACCCTTGTTTTTGGATATAATTGGGAAAGGTTAGAACCTATGTCAGGTTTTATTGCTACCCAAGATTTTCCTTCATTTCCAACTAGGGACAACATTTTACCGATACTTTTCTTTACCCTTCCATTATATGCAGGATTGGTCAAAAGCAGGGATCCTGATTGGATCATGGTATTTTATTTTAATTTTATTTATTTTTCATTTACTTCCATTTCTATCATTATTTTTTATTTTTATTCTTTTACTTTACGCATAGTAATGAAAGCAATAGGCAAAAGTAGGTATGCAGTACTGATCGAGTCATGTTAATTCTCCTAGGAGCAACAACCCTAGAATCCGTCCCTGATACTGCGACACTGTTTAGATTTTTAGGTAATGTCCTCCATCAACGTTGCAATATTCCTGGATCCTACCTCCGACATTATGACGCACAGTAACACATAAATTCCAGTTAACATCAATGTCCAAATGCTTGTGAGATGAACTACTTCAATTCATCCACTGCATGGGGCTTCCGCTGAAAAAAATGTATAATTTACTATGCCCTCTTCCAGTCAAAAAAAAAACAATCCATAGTTGTCAGGTTGGGAAAATGTGATGGCCAGTCAATGCTGCCACCATGGCCAATTCAACGCTGTGGGAAGGTGGTATCAAGGTACAAAGAAAAAAAATGGCCCCTATGTAGAAGTAATGTATATCTACTTGTGGCCCACCCTTTATTATGTTTACAGGTGGTCCCCTAGTTACAAATATTCGACTTACAAACGACTCCTACTTACAAACAGGGGTAGACAACAGGAAGTGAGAGGAAATCTCCCCCTAGGAAGGGAAATTCACTCCTGTAAGAGTTATCATGGGAAAAAGGTGTCTCCACTAAAGCTTTATCGCCAAGGTTTGTTTCTATAACAACCCGAAATTTTCAAAATGCAATTATCATTGGGACAGGAAGTGAGGTGAAATCTTCTGAACAGAAACATAGACAGCAAAAGAAACATTACAATAACATAATGGGGAGTTTATTGGCTGTAGAAAAACAATGTCTGCAGCTAAAAACAGCAGCTGTAAAAACATCCAAAAACATCCATTGTGCATGAGGCCTTAAAGTGCCAACCATGGCTCCATCCATAGCTACAGTACAGGTCGTAAGAGTTCTCATCCAGGCACAGGACGTGTGTTTTTGGCAGGATTACCAGGTGAAAATAAAAAGGAAAAAAATTACTTGTAAACTGCAAGATATTAAACCCTTTACTTTGGGGTTTAGATACGCTTTAAGATCCCACTGCCACTCCCTGCCTTTCTAGAGAAGTGCTAGGGCATCGACCTGGTAATTATGCTATCAAGTGGCTGTGATGACTTACAGAAAAATATCTCTTAAGCGTAAATGCAATGGAAAAAGGAATGTCAAGAGTCTACCAGTGATGATGCAGTCATTTTCTGCTGTAATGCAGTGCAGTGACATCATCAGGGTCACATTCCTCATTCATCCTCCTTTGTCTTTTAGTGGCACCCTTCCATGGGCTCTCAATATAAAGACAAGCCATAATACATTGTGACATTAATGGCTGCTGCGGTGTGTAGAGGGCCAGCCATTTCATGTGACAGACTGCATTACGGAAATTAGATATCTGGGGATTATAGAGATCTTTATATAGAAAGATTACAGGAAGACGGATAGCAAGAAAAGCTGTTTGGGTTTGGCCAAACACCAGAAAAAATGAAAAGTCTTCCAGCTAAAGTACATTAACCTCAAAAAGAGAAATCTATGGTATATCAAACAGATGGGCAGAACAGCAATCTTTCTCAGAGCATGCTGGGACATGTAATACCCTCATGTGTGATGATGGGACATGTGTGATGCCATGATACCAGCAAGGGGCAAGCACTTTTGCACTGCAGCACTGTGGTACTTGGTTTGGTTCTTACAAATGTCCCACTTTAGAAGGAGTTTATGTGTAAACCCTGTGCTTTGACCTTCACTCTCCTCTCACAATTTAAAACATTAGATTTTAATATTATTACTATTATAATTCTTTATTTAAAAAGTGGCAATTATGCAGCACTGTAAGAAAATGATCTGCGTAGCATACACCGTAACCCACCTCCATCTCTAATTGTATATAAAAACAGAAAAGTGGTCATGGGACTTTAAATGAGGTGGATAACAGGGTAAATTAATACTTTATTCTGACTATCAAAAATAGGTAGAAATGCATTGCAAAAAATTGAATAGCTATATATCCATCTACAATAAAAACGTAAAAAATACATATACAGTATAAGCAATGCATGTACAATATAGCAAGGCATCACACACACACATACATGATATTCATAGGATGTCATAATAAAATATATGATGTATGTAACAGCAAAATCTGAAGCATCTGTGGAACTCAACGCGTTTCGTGGATCGTGTCAGTGGCCACTCATCAGGAGTTTGATGCAAACATGTTAGTAATTAAGTAAGGATGGTAATCTCGTATAGAAAGAAAAAATATATAATAAATAATTCTCCAACCAGTGAAAGGGAGAATATCAATAATGAATACCTAAGCTACTCACGTCAACTCAGGAAAGGGCTCAGCATATGGGGGGGGGGGGGGGATTGGAGGCGCTAAGACAGACGTCTTTCCTGGAGTTGGGGCGGGAAAACACAGCCAGGACTGCAGTATGGTTCGTGGAATGTGTATACATCTGTGGATTGAAAGGTACTGGAATGAATATGAATATTGTGAAATATATGCAAATGTGCGATATAGCAAATGTGAAATAATGTGTTGGATGGGTCCAAAAGGGACTTTGAGGTAGTGAGGTGAGGAAAAGGTTTGGCATAGTGTAGTTATTAATGATAAACCAGGCACAAAAAAGGGAAAAACCAGACCAAAAAACAAAAAACAAAAAGTGCATGGGATTGGAAAATATGGAATGGAAGTGAATGACCACCCGACAGGGTGTTACTGCTGTGAAAAATCAGGTGTGAGGGGTGATTCCTAGTGGCCACCGGCAAGGCAGCATGCACAGTAAGGTCCTGGCCGTTCCAGCTATGTGCCCCCACAGCTGGTGGGCGGAGCCCCGCCAACGCCATACCGAAAACGGATAACACTGATCCATCATATTGCGTCACATTGATACCACCAACCAGACAACGCTGTGCCGGAAACAGCCACTGGTAGGGAGACATGACATTGATGCACAGCGTGGCTGTACCTGCCCACACCCAGGATGACAACAGAGACGGGGAAGGGAAGGATATGCCAGGCCACGCACACCCTCACACCTCCTACTGAGCTCCAAACAAGGAGTGACGCAGAAGTGTAGAAAGATGAAAAATGTATGGAGAAAAAAGAAAAACAAAACCCATCTGGGTTGAGGAAATATATAAGTAATTGTAGAATATGTACTGTGTTTATATATATATATATATATATATATATATATATGTGAACCAAATGGTGATGAATCAGAACGTAGGAGTCCGGGGTGTCTTCCACCCAATTATAACAACAGCAAAGAGAAAATGATCTGAGGCATACACCGTAACCCACCTTCACCCCTAATTATGAATATAAAAACAGAAAAGTGGTCATGGGACTTTAAATGAGATGGATCACAGGGTAAATCAATCATTTATTATGACTTTCAAAAATAGGTAGAAATGCACTGCAAAAAAATTAAACAATAGATATATATCCATCTACAATAAAAATGTAAAAAATACATATACAGTATAAGAAATGCATGTACAATATAGCAAGACATCACACACATGATATTCATGGATGTCATAATAAAATATATGATGATGTATGTAACAGCAAATTCTGTTGCTTCTGTGGAATTTAACGAGTTTCGTGGATTGTGTTAGTGTCCACTCATCAGGAGTTTGATGCAAAAATGCAGCACTATACACCAAGCAAAAATTATGCAGATTATAAAACAGAATTGTACAACCTTCAGGTTAATATCATAATAAATGTGATGCCTTAACCCCCTTGCGTCGGCGCCTCCCAGCCCTTTAAGACGTTTCAGCTGCCGGGAGGCGGGGTTTATGATCACGTGGCCGGCGTGATTGGCTGTCATGGTGATCACATGATCAGAAGGCTCCTGATCACAAGAAGAGATCGGGAGCTTTCTATTAGCCGGCGGTAACTGTGCCAGGAGAACGCTCTCGGCACACCTGTGTCTGCTAATTGGTGTGCAAATATGCAACCACTCGACGCCAAGGCCCACCCACCGAGAGGCTGCATATTTGCATGCTGTCGGCACATATGGGTTAAAATGATTCTAAACCCAAAACCAAAAATGTTATACATGCATCTTAACAGTCCTTAGATACAGTACAATGGTTGCATTTGTTTTCTTTTTTAAAGTATCACTAAACCTACATCATAAAAAACTATCAATAAATGGTGTATTACATGCTGTTCATACTCACTCAGTCACTATGGGATTCGTTTTCTGTATTCTGCAAAAAAACTGGTTGATCTTGCTGTTCTCTAACTCCCCCTTCTGTCCAAGACCCAAATTCAGCTGGGTATTTTTGCAGAGCAGTGTTGGCAGCTCTGCACATGCTCAGTTTTCAGTGAGTTTCTATGCTGAGCATTTCCTCTCTATCACATCTGAGCAGACCTGACTATAGAGTCACACATGTGGGTGTATAGATAGTAGTAAATGACAACCCACTTCCTCATCCTCCATGCCCACTAATCAGCAAAACACATTGAGGGGTGGGATATTACATCTTGATTGATGGAGGCTTCACCTCCCTGTTATTCTAAGACAAAGCCTGTGACTAGCAGAAAACAGCCCACACCATGTTACTGCCAAAAAATAATAAAGATTTGATTTCTAATATATATTTGTAAGACCGTTTAAAAAAGTTTATTGATATTCATTTATTTTTACTCTGCGTTCCAAAAGCTGTTTTTTTTTTTTAGTTTGAACATGTGACCAGCAGCAGGGGACTATAGGCTCCTCCTGTTTATGTTCCCATGCAGACAGGCTAGGAAAGATCTGGGTCACGTGACAGCTGTATATCACTTAGGAAAAAGTTACTTAGATTTTTTTAAAAATAATTTTTTTGTAAAATAACTACAGTGCTATCACCCACATACAGAAATAGAAGGGAAGATGTAAATTAAACAGTGTGTGTCAAGTATAACTTTAAGCCTTTTTTCCTTTATCTGCAACCAGTGATCATAGTTACATAGTCAGTGAGGTTGAAAAAAGACACAAGTCCATCGAGTCCAACCTATGTGTGCGCTTTTATGTCAGTTTATTATATTTTATATCCCTCAATGTTGTGGTCCCTTAGGTGTGCATCTAATAGTTTTTTAAAATTATCTGTACTCCCAGCAGAAACTACTGCTTGTGGAAGAGAATTCCACATCCTCCCTGCTCTTACTGTAAAGAAACCTCTACGCATTTTCAGGTTAAAATGCTTTTCTTCTATTTTTAGTGAATGGCCGCGTGTCTTTGTGTATTACCTTGTGCTGAATAGTTTCCTCCCTATTGTGGGGTTACCAGTACAGTATTTGTACATCGAAATCATATCCCCTCTCAAGCGTCTCTTCTCCAGAGAGAATAAGTTCAGTGCTTGTAATCTTTCCTCATAACTAAGGTCCTCCAATCCCTTAATTAGCTTTGTTGCCCTTCTCTGAACCCTTTCCAATACCAGGACATCCTTCCTGAGGACTGGTGCCCAGAATTGGACGGTATATTCCAGGTGTGGCCTCACCAGAGACTTGTATAGTGGGAGAATTATTGATTTATCCCTGGCGTTGATCCCTTTCTTGATGCATGGCAGTACTTTGCTAGCTTTGCTTGCAGCAGCTTGGCATTGCATGCCACTGCTGAGCCTGTTCTCTACTAGGACCCCTAGGTCTTTTTCCATCCTAGATTCCCCCAGAGGCTCTCCCCTTAGTGAGTAGTTTGCGTTTATGTTTTTGGTACCCAAATGCATTATCTTACATTTTTCTACGTTAAATCTCATTTGCCACTTGTCTGCCCACCCCATTAATTTATTCAGATCTTCTTGAAAGGCTTCCACATCCTGTGGAGAATTTATTGCCCTACTTAGCTTGGTATCATCCGCAAATATTGAGATTGAGCTGGTCACCCCGTCCTCCAAATCGTTTATGAATAAATTGAATAGGATCGGTCCTAGGACAGAACCTTGGGGAACCCCACTTTCTACACCAGACCATTCTGAGTATTCCCCATTTATCACCACCCTCTGGACTCACCCCTGTAACCAGTTTTCAATCCAGGTGCTCACCCTTTGATCCATGTTGAGGGATCTAAGTTTGTACAGTAAACGTTTTTGTGGAACTGTATCAAATGCTTTTGCAAAATCCAGGTACACCACGTCTACAGGCCTTCCTTTATCTAGATGGCAGCTTACCTCCTCATAGAAGGTTAATAGATTGGTCTGGCAAGAACGATTCTTCATGAACCCATGTTGATTACTGCTAATGACACCGTTCTCGTTACAATAATCTTGTATGTAATCCCTTATTATTCCCTCCAAGAGCTTGCAAATTATTGATGTTAAGCTAGCTGGTCTGTAGTTCCCAGGGATATATCTTGGTCCTTATTAATATATAGGTACTACATTGGCTTTCTTCCAATCAGTTGGTATCATACTAGTCAGAAAACTGCTCTTAAAGACTAGGTACAAAGGTCTGGCAATAACTTAAGTTCCTTAAGGGCCCTTGGGTGTAAGCCATCTGGGCCCGGTGACTTATTGGTGTTCAGTTTTTCAAGCATATTCCTGATTTTGTCCTCAGTCAGCCATGAGGGTGCTTCCTGCGATGTGTGAGGATCAGCATTGTAGTTCTGAATGATTGAGCCCCCCATTTCCCTTGTGAATACTGAGGAGAAAAATGAGTTTAGCACCTTTGCCATTTCTCCATCTTTTGTAACCAGGTTTCCTTCCTCATTCTTTATGGGGCCAATATGATCTGACCTCCCTCTCTTGCTGTTTATATACTTAAAGAATTTCTTGGGATTCCTTTTACTCTCCTCAGTTTTGTGTCTTTCATGTTCTACCTTAGCCGCTCTGATTGCACCTTTGCATTCCTTATTGCGTGTTTTATAAATGTGAAAATCTGACCGAGACCCCTCCGCCTTGTATTTTTTGAAGGCCTTCTCCTTTGCTTTTATGTGTGCCTTTATGTCGGAGTTAAACCATCCTGGTCTTTGATTAGCTCTTTTAAATTTATTTCCTGTTGGGATACACTGGCTAATACCTTTGTTTAGTATGTTCTTGAAGCACTCCCGTTTTTCCTCCCCATTCTTTGTTCCTAGAATTTTATCCCATTTAACATCTTCCAGCAGGGATCGTAGTTTCTGGAAGTTGGCTCTTTTAAAATTCAGTGTCTTTGTATTCCCCTTGTTTTTCCTATTTGTGAAATTTATACTGAAATGAATTGACCGGTGATCGCTATTTCCTAGATTGCCCCTTACTTCCACGTCTGTGATCAAGTCTGTGTTGTTAGTAATCAGAAGGTCTAGTAATGCTTTATCTCTTGTTGGTGCATTTACCATCTGACCCATGAAATTGTCCTGCAAAACATTTAGGAAATGGCGAGTCTTAGCCGAACGTGCAGTACCTTCCTCCCAGTCAATATCTGGGTAATTAAAATCTCCCATTATAATAACACTTCCCATCCTAGCCGCTATTCCAAATTGCGATAGGAGGTCCACCTCCCCCTCCTCCCTCTGATTAGGGGGCCTATAGCATATTCCCAGTCTTACATTCCCCCTGGTATCTTCCCTTTGTAGCTCTACCTATAAGGCTTCAACTTCCTCCCCAGAACCACTAGTAATGTCATCTCTCACATTAATTTTTGTCATTTTTTATATACAGGCATACCCCTCCCCCTTTTTTGCCCTCCCTATCCCTGCGATATAGGGAATACCCCTGAATGGTAGCCAGCCAATCACAAGAGCTCTTGAACCAAGTCTCCGAAATTCCCACAAAATCCAATTTCTCCTCGTACAGTAGAAACTCTAGTTCTCCCATCTTGTCCGCCAGACTTCTTGCATTAGTGAACAAGCCACGTAGTTTTGTCTGGATGCCTACTGCTTCCTTGCTTGGTATTCCTCGTTTGCATGTAGGACTTGTTACACTACTTGCCTCGGGTTTTAAATCTTTATTCGGCCTATCACTCCTCCCTCCAATACTACCCCCTGAACTCAGTTCCACTCTGGCTATTTCTAAGTCTGGACCCTCCCCCCCCGTTTCCTAGTTTAAAAGCCCCTCTAACTTTTCAGCCATCCTTATTCCCAGCCGGTCTGCACCTTCCCCATTTAGGTGCAGCCCATCCTTTCTATAGAGCTCGTAACCGATTGAGAAATCGGCCCAGTTCTCCAGGAACCCAAAATCCTCCTTTCTACACCAGCTCCTCAGCCACTTGACTTCTCTAATCTCCCGCTGCCTCTCTCTTGAGGTACTGGTAGTATTTCTGAGAATACTACCTTGGAGGTCCTAAGCCTGAATTTTGCTCCCAGGTCCCTAAAATAGTTTTATAGGACACTCCACCTACCTCTAACTTTGTCATTGGTGCCAACATGCACCATGACCGCTGGGTCTTCCCCAGCCCCCCCCAGCAATCATGCCAGTAACATACGTCTTGCCTTAAAGTGACAGCGTTCACTGTACTGTATTTATGGAAGAACAGCACCACTCTAGACTGCCCTCCTGATTTGGACTACAAACACTCCCCTCTTCTCATTCTCATTACATAGAGGGGGGTTCTTTAGCAATTCACAAACGATACCTGGGAAGGCAGAAAATATTCTTTGAGATTTCGGTGCAGTGCACAGGAAGTTACAAAAACACAATATTTTTAGCAAGATCAACTGAATTTTTTTGTACTTGTAGAAAATGTATTTGACCAACAAAAAAGAAAACTAATATAGCCTCTACTAAGGATAGCTAAGGTGCAATATATTACAATTTTGTTCTTCAGTTTAGTCTTGGACTTTATTCTTGGGTTCTTGCATTTTATTTTTAAGCTCGACATGCCATACAGGTATGAAGGAGGCATACGAGTTTGGGAAACACTAGACATTATAGGTAAGGGAAATGGCAATGTCTGCAAATGATGGGAGATGGTTACTCAGCCATAAATGATCATAATAGATGGATAGATAGTTTTGAAGAAGTGAATCCTGAGGAATTGTTTGAACATTGTAAAGACTGGGGTAAGTACTTCTATTAGCCCTAGAAGAAGAATTTTACAAAATTCCGAGGGCTTCCTGAGGTTACAAGTAAGGAGGACATTAGTAGGTCAAGATAGGATCAAAGAGGTCTTTTGAGAAGTATTTGAGGATGCTTTCAGAAATATAGGTTGAATATGTGTCAAAGCTAGCTGACATGTTTTCAGAGGACCAAGTGGAATTACCAATTAGAATGAAATGTGCACATCCCCCACAAAAAGCATTAGTTGTGGAAAACAAAATTCTAAGAAAAAGATTATACTGGTGCCATATGACCAGCAAGGCAAAGGTCAGCACAGGTATCAATCCAATGAGATCCAAACGTCAAGCCAAAGCCTGAAAGGCTTCAGGCAACACCACCAAAATGGCAAAAGGAAGCATGTTTGCTAAGGCGCTTTCTCGTGGACTAAGCAAAATTCATATTAGTATTGGTGGTATTAGAAGTATGGCAGATATCTCTGTTGTGTTCTTCAAAGTGCTGGTGGAGATGTGGCTGTCCCAACTTCTACGCCAAAGTTAGTGATTCCTAACCAACTTGATATATTCTTTTATCCAATGAATACAGCAGCAAATAATTTTCTTAAAGTGGAACTCCAGTAAAATCTCCTCACTCCCTGTCTTAGAAACAACAGCTCGGAAAGTGAACATGAATATTCTAAACAAGGATATACTGTAAACAAAACCTGGCAAAAGATCTGTCCCTTTCCCACTCAGCGGTATTACTGGCAATATTACCAGGGCTTTGTTATAGAAAAATATTACGCCCTGTCTAGAGATGGAATGTGTGCAGCACCTTAAGTGGTGCAGAGCTCTAGATGGAGCAAAATCAATTCATCCAATTTACTGGGTTTATTTATAACCACAAGTGTTTCATATGTATACGTTGCATTCATAATCCGGCAGTGTAAGAGAAAAGAAAATGTGCACATTGGACACTGCTTTTGTCTTACTGAGCATATCTGAAAGAGCAAAAATTACCCCGTTTTCTTTTAAAAATGCAAAATTACTGTCTGTGTCCTGGCTGGGGAAATTTGCATTTTATATTTGACATTACGACTGTTGTTATGGGACTGAAAGTGATGGAAAATCCAAAATGTTTTAGTTGTCAATACAACATAATAGTTAAAGAGTATGCCTCAATCTAAATAATTTTTAATAGATGAGGGTACCATCATCCATAATAGATCAATGGAAACAGAAAAAGAGCCTAGGGCTGCCCCAAACATGCCCCCGGCAAAAAGAGAACTAACGTGGACTATCTTAGTACCCAAGGACTTGATAATAGTTTGAATAAAATTTAACAATTTATTGAAAAAAATAACCAACAAAAAGTGATTTAAAAACAATTGTTGCAGCCATACAAATATATCTATACACTTATCAATAGTCTCCAGCAGAAGCTGGAAGTATTAGATGTAACAAATCTTGACAGGATCCTCAACATGTTTCGCGGGCTGAGCCGCTTCCTCAGGAGGAGTCAGTCATTGTCATCTAAGAAATGATAGATCAAAATGATAATCATAAGCTGCAACATATGGTATAAAATACACAAACATTTTACCCAAGCAAGGTTAGATAACATATATAACAATGGGGATATTTAATTTCAAATATTGCTTACCCAGATAAGCCAGCAGATATATGCAGTGCAGCCAGAGACACCTGAGGGTACCCCCCACCCATGGCAGACAGCAAAGGCACAAGTGTCTAAAATTCTAAAAATTATATATGATGAAAATAGGGATCTGATTGTCAATCCAAAAAAAAAGTAAAAAAAATGGGGGGAGGGGGGGGGAGATAAAGGACAAAACATAAAGGGAAAAAAAAAATATGAATACATTGGGAAGGGAAGTACCCGAGATAGAGGGGGAAGAGAAATGAGAAGAAGGGAAAAAAGGGGGGTGGAATAGACCAAGAAAATAACCAGAAACAGAAAGGGGGGCAGTAAAGAGGGGAGGGGGAATATAGGGAGGAAAAAGGGGAGAGAGGGAAGAATGAGGAAGATGGGAAAGGGGAAGGAGGGGAGGGAGAGAAGGGAGAAAAGAGAGGGAGAAGGGAAAGGGGGGAGGGAAAAAGGAGGGGTAATGGAGGAGGGGGGGGGGGGAGGAGAAAGGGGGAAGTC
>BLSH010115689.1:471841-505238 GCA_018402905.1 Glandirana rugosa
ACAATGTCCAGATATAACGAGTAACTCGTGTATGATCGTTGTCGAAAAAAGACGATAATAATTGTACTGTCGATTAACGTATGTGGTAATATTCTTCGATAGACGTACATTTACACTCATCTAGATGGAGAAATGCGTACATGTGTATGTATAGGAAGGTCCCTTACCAGAACGACTCTTAAGGCGTTGATAGAATTGTATTTACGACCAATATCACCGCACGTAAATGTTAAGTTCGAAGTAGGACATTGGTATTGGTTGGAACACCTCCCTAAAAAACTATAGGTGTTTCAATGGAACTTGGATCGGAAAATAAACTGGGGGTTCTACGATACGCATAATGGAGGAGGGGGGGGGGGGAGGAGAAAGGGGGAAGTCGAAAAAAAAAAGGAGGAGAGGGAGAGACAAAATGAAAAGTGGAAGAGAAAGAAATACTTAGAAAAAGGTAGAGGGGACCAAAGTTGGTAAGAGTTAAATGTGGTTATATATAGAACGATAAATAGCTTAATGCCAGAGACCCACCTAATATATTTGGTACAATACGCATAGCATCTTGGGGGTCAAATAAAAGGCTAGGTTCAAGGTAACTTTGTGGATATCAAAAAATCCCTCCACAAGGTTGGTTATGGTTACAGGATGAAGCTTGAATTGTAAATGCACGCCACTATAACCAGCATTTATGTTAAGATAGTTGCGGAATTCTCAGCAAGACCATTCCCTGGAAGGATATGTATGTGTACATGCGTAAAGAGGTAGATCTACTCACATTTACATGCAGATAGCTTCTTATAATGGTGTATGCAATTAGCTGTCATGTTAATAATAGCAGAAAAAAGCTGTTGCTAGTATGTGCTCAATGAGCAATATAGACCTGTAACAGCTAATAAAACTGGGTATTATAATAGCGCATGCCTTTAGTTGAGAAATTAACATGGAGGGTGGAGGGAGAAAAGAAGAGTTTGCTAGGTCAAAACGACTCACCATAAGACTCAAAGCTTCCTTTGCCCCCCGAGAAGAGGCCGCCACGCTTGCAGCCGCTTAGAGCGCCTTGAAATATCCCAAACCCGGCCTATATCTCAATGAGCTGGCAGACGCCGGTCTATGATGCAGCCAGGTACGACTCCCCACACTGCGCATGCGTGACATTCGCGTGACAACATAAGGTAAGGAGAGACTCTGAAAAGGGGCCTTACTATGGAGAAGTTTCCTAAAGTTGTGTCACTAGGACAGGAAGTGAAGGTAAATCTCCTAATTGGGACATTACCTTCTTGATCCAAAAGTATAAAAAGAAAAATCATCATTATCAGGTAAGGTCCCAGAAGCCATTTTTTCTGTTAACACAATGGGGTTGATTTACTAAAATAAAAAAGGCTGTTCACTTTGCAAGGGAACTTTTCCTAGAGCTTACGAATGTGGTGAAATATCACTTTGCAAAGAATACCCAATATCATGCAAGGAAAATAAAATAAAACAGCCTTTTTTCTTGCACATGATTGACTCACTAAATTTAGTAAAGGCAAATAGACTTTTCATTTTGCAAAAGAAGTTGCAGTTTGCAAGAGAAATTTCCATAGAGCATAGTGAATGAGGAAAAGCTCTGCTGATTTCCGTCATCCAATCACATGCAAGCAAAAGTTCATTTTTTTTTTTTATTTTGCTTGCATGTGATTAAGTATTCTTTGCAAAGCGGAATTTTACTACATTCACTAAGCTCTGGAGAAAATTCTCATGCACAGTGCAAATTCCTTTTCAAAGTGAAGAGCCTTTATTTATTCAATCTTTATGTGCCAAGTGACCACCCATGGTAACCAGTGTGAAAAAACATAATTTAAAAATCTGGGTTGTTTTAGGACTTAAAGTAGAAGTTCACACTAATACTAAAATCTCTAAATCGACTGGCATCCACAACAGAGACGGTCCCCCTATCCATGCGTCCGGCCCCCTGATTTATATAGCAACCAATGGGGAGTGGTTTTTTGAAGCATGTGATTAGAGCCAGAGGCTCTAATAGGCTTCAAAAAAGGATGGGCTCAGGGCACAGAGCACTGCGCTCTGGTCCCAGCCAGTTGTCGCCACACTGATCCTCCTCCCGGCCAATCAGGAAACAAGTCTGAGACCAATCACCCGAAAGGATAGGCGATCCTATTGGACGCCTAGGAAAAGGAGGGAGGAGCCGCATGGCGGAAACCGCCGTGTTACACAGGAAAATGGCCGAAGCCGAAGACCAGGAACCCGGCCGCACGCAACCAATGGGGCAAGTGCCAGGGGGGGGGGGGGTTTGTATGACACCCCCTGAAAAAACAACCACCAGCCACCACTGATACACAATCTAAGACTAACCTATCTAGACCTGTAAAAAAGAAATCACTATACATATCTTTTCCAGTCAGCGACGGCTTCTCTTTGGAGGCGGATGCAGAGGAGGCAGCCAACAACAGAAGCCCATAGTAACTCTATAGGTGACGTCACTTCCCATTCATTTCACAGCCGGCTGTCTCTTCTGCCACTGGAGGCCGGACTGGATCGTCTTCAGAAAAGGTAGGTATAGTGATTTCTTTTTTACAGGGCTAGATAAGTTAGTCTTACATTGTGGATGCCAGTAAATTTAGAGATTTTAGTATTAGGATGAACTTCCACTTTAATTTAAAAATCTGGGCAGTCTGGGCAGTGCAAGTTAAGGATAATAACATCTTGTCAAGAAGAGAATAGAAAGTCAATCACAACCAAGAAAATGAGGAACAGAAAGTAAACATATCATAGACAAAAGCTGCAAGTTCAAAGTTGTAAGGCTCCTTTCACACAAGCGGACCTGTCCATTTTTCAGACGTACCCGATTGGATCACCCATTGTTCTCTATGGGGAGGCGGACCTGCTTACATCCGATCCGATCCACCAAAATGGATGGATGGGGATACATTCCCAATCAGTTTAGTGGATTGGAAAGAAACAGGCAGTCCATTTCCATCCAACCGCCCCATAGAGAACAGCGAGCTGTGTCCACTCTGCATCAGCGGGATCACACGGACCTGTCATCCGCCAGCTCAGCGGGGATCAGCGGACAGATTTGCATGCTGAGCAGGCGGATCCACTTGACAGAGTCCGCCCCGGGTGAAAGGGGCCCAACAGTAAACTTCTACTTACAAAAACCCCACACATCATACCAAGAATATTTTATTTTCCCCATTTAGATTAAATAGACAAGATTTTGCAGAAATGGCCAACAGAAAAGCCTATGGGACGGTTCACACTTGAACCTGGAATTTCCCTTGCACTTCTGTACGTTTAGTTGCTGGCAGCCCATACATTGATTGGGCTGCCAAATGTACAGGAATTTGTAAAAAGCAGTGCATGAACTGCTTTTGAAAATGTACCGCACCAAACTGCATGGTACTGTGGTGCCATGCAGTTTGGTGACTCATATGTTTAGGTTGCCATTAACAATAATTGGCACCCACACATTCTCGCAAGGGCAGCGCGGTCACCTGCAGTGTGGAAAACCGACATAGAACGTGCCTTTCCCTCACTGCGTTTTGGTGTGAATGGGCCCCTAAATTTTACAAGTCCCTTTAAAATAGCTCTCTATGAGTGTTCTTCTCTATCCTGCATGTTTTAAATAAACTTCTATTCTGAGCACAATTTCACAAGCCACCAAAATGAAAACTGCTAATGGCAAATGTGCCAAAGTAACTTTTATCTATCTGGATTTATTTATGCTAGGTCCCATGATAACACAGTGCTATATCAAGGACAGTTATCCAATTACTGCACTCTCCCGAGTCATTTAAAAATCAGCTATTTAATGCAAAAGCATGAAGATATGGCATCTTGTCACATCAGATCTGCAACATTTCTCAAATTTGCAATGAAATGGCTTGCATTGTTTGAAACTTTTCACACTAAATAAGTATTTTTTTTAAAGTGGTTCTTAACCCAAATCTACTACCGGCAAGTGCCTATGTCAGCAGGAACCAGCCAACTTTCAGATGTACAGCTGTCTGTTCTAATGACCGGCTTCTGTCGAATGGGCATGCTGGAAAACTAGCATGCGATCAGTGCTCAAGCCAATGGCTGCAAGCACTGATCAGTGTATTCTAGACCCCAATCTCTCCTTAAAGTATAACTAAAGGCAAAACTATTTCTTTTAGTTTTGGATAGAGTAGAGATGGATTAGAACCCCTGTCAGTTTTTATTACTGTCTGTGCCCTGTAAAGGAGATTCACCCTCTATATTTTTCCTGTTTACCATTATCATTGAAAGTGATAGTAAAAGAAAATCCCCAATTTTGGGTTGTCTCCAGAAAAGCAATGGGGACACTAGTTCTGGTGCCCTGGGGGGCCCCAAGGAATTCCTTTAATTTGCAGGGATTTCCTCTCACTTCCTGTTTGGCTACGGGACAGGAAGTGAAGGGAAATCTCTGCAATGGGACACAGATGGCGAAAAAAAAAAAACCTGAAAGGAGTTATAACCTTCCTTTGCTCTATCCAAAATGAAAAAACAAGGTTTGCCTTTAGTTCTACTCAATGGCGGCTGGTGCTCAGTATTTTTTTTTGGGGGGGCAGCAATCAGACCTCACTCGCAGCGCCGCCACCAACCAAAGTTGCAACACTTCCAACACGCCTCTCCTCTCCTCTCTCAGCCCGCCACCTTCTGTACATAAAAATTGCCATCAGACATGTCTCCCCCCATTAGTGCTATGTGCGCTCCGATCACAGCTGTTCCTACCTCCACCGATCCGATCCCTGGAGAAGTCCCAGCACACCCCGCACCGGTGCCCAGCTTGCCCCTGCCGTCCTTGCTCTGCTCGTAGTCGTTCTTGTCTCCCCGGTCTGCGTCCCTAGCCCACCCTTTTTTAAAGTCAATTAGAGCCCTCCGGGGCCCCATGCATCTGGCGCATGTAGATTAAGGGGCCAGACGCATGGATTAGGGGGGATTAAGGGGGCGGCGCCCCTGCACCCCTTATTGATGGGCCGCCCCTGGTTCTACTTTATAGTTTACCTGTCACATTCCTATTGATGTCAAAATGGATGTTTACATTCCTTCTGACAGCAATAAACGTGATAAAAAAAATTTGTCACAGTGTAAAAAAAAAAAAGTGACCCAGTCTCCACACACGCAAAAGCGAATGCATGCGTTGGTCCTGCACGCACGCAGTCAGCAATCGTCCTTCACATGTGAGGTATCATCACGAACGTAAGATCATGGGCAAAATTTCTAGCACCAGACCTCCTATGTAAATTTAAAGTGGTAGCCTGTAAAGTATTTTAAAAACATTGCCTAAGAATAGTAAAATGTATGTTGTTTGTCGCCGTTGCACAGGCACAACATGTTTGGTATCTATATACTCTGCATAACATTGGGTTGTGTTTTTTTTTTTCATTAAAATTCAAAAAAAAGTGTATTTTCTTTTTTAAAAATTGAGTTTGAAAAAAACACTGCGCAAATAAAAAAAATGCACAACCCACCAATTTATTCTCTAGGGCCTCTGCTTTAAAAAGAAATGGTTTGGGGGTTCTAAGGAATTTTCTCGTAAAAAATACTTTTTGTAAACAAAAGGTCTGGTCTTAAAGTGGTTAAATCATCTTTGTGTCCCGCAGAGTGCCCAAGAACATAGGTCCAGAGACTCCAGACTGTAAATGGGGCATTGATTTGGTTAAGATTAAACTTGGCACCATTATGGCACTAAGCCCACCTCCATCCATAATGTATAACTGTCAAAGTCCATTAACTGCTCACAGACACTCTAAACAGAAAACCTCCATATACAGAACTCTATATCCAAAGTTGATCCAGGGGAAGGCAAAACAAACAAACCCTATAAAGCATAGTACAATTTGCTCCAGCAAGGGAAAAAAAGTGTCTTTGTTAATCCCCCGAAGGTAATTGGATGTTCTCTGGATCACAATAGGAACAAGTTTCACTGAAAACTGTTATACAGCTAACAAAAAATCTAAAAAAAAAAAACCCACAAACACAACAAACCCATAAACGCTCCAAAAAGTCTGAAAAAATATTTACTAAAATATCCATATACCAGTTGTGGTACCAAGTATTTTTGTCCAAGAGGTGGGGATCACACAGTCATTCGCAGCATGATTGCTGGGAAATGTACAGAGCTGCATTATGCAAGCCTAGGAAGATTTCCACTAATAGCAATCAGGCAGTTAAAGGTATAAAAAAAGGTTCTAACCAGAACAGGCTTCTTCCAAGTCAAGTCTACAGGGAATGAAGCAGCAAATGAAAAACAAAGTGAAGACAATATGTAGAGCGCAGTGACTGCCGGGAGAAGCAAGAAATTATTTATTCATAAAAACAATGCAGCACTTTTGTCAGATGAAAGAGAAATGCGAATCTGGAAGTATGAAGAATGTCCTGAGATGTCCTGTTTAATACAGAGGGGAAATAAAGCTGAACTCTTGGTTTTAAGGCAATTAAAATCAGTAGGGGGGATGAAACCAGAGATGAAATGACACACCAAAACCCATAGCCTGCGGTGCTTCTGGTGATCCTTTGAAAAGTTGCACTGGACCTGACCATAGAAAATAATGGCCATACTGGATTCAAGAGCTATTCTCAACAGCATGGCTTACGATCCAGATACAAATAGGCTGCAGCTCTGCTGTTCTGCAAGCTTACTGCAAGAGGTGCACACTTACAAAGCCAGGCTGTGGATTACTGCCAGACTTTCTCCTACTTCTTCAATGTGTTTTTACCAAATTGGGGCTTAGTCATGAAGGAGTGTTGTACTATAGGGTCTCGATGTGACTCATGTGCTAAAATCTGGCTTTGTAAGGTTGCACGGCTTGCAAAAAAAGCTTGTTGGACTTTAAGCAAAAAAAAAAAAAGCACTAGGTTTGTTTCTAGTTGGATACTGCAGAGAGGAAAAGATCCCAGTAGGTAGGCAGGGGCCGGTGGATGGTCTGCAAGACTGCCTGGAGTGGTCATGTCTTTAAGTTTATTGCATTACCACAAAGTGACAGGTCCTCTTGTAAAGTTTACCCTCTGCTGATCACCGCAATTTTATTTCACTTCGTTTTACAATTACTGCCTTTAGTAAATAATTGTCCTTTGTTTTTTGTTGATAAGTACCTTTTATTCGATTTTAGAAAACAGTACATGCAGTTACAAAATCCGGCGGGGGAACAAGTGGCTGCCAACAAAAACAAACAGCAACCCGAGAGAAAGCTCCACTCTTACAATGCAGTGCTAGGCAGTCCCACTGCCCAAAAAATACAAAGACAGGAGTACAGTGGAAATACCAAGTTACCCCAGCCCTATGTACCATGACAGTCAATACAAATCACATGATTAGATCACTACACTAGTCGAGAATAGAGACAAGGTAGGCTAATAAAATCACGGACTCAAATCTGGGAGCCAAAGAGGAGCACCCCATCCCACAAAGTTACAGAAGGAGGGTCCCATTAACAGAGACGGAAATCCATCAGTGGTAACTATCTCGAGACTCAGTCGCAGTGTCCAGACTTTCTAGCCATAGAGACCAGATTTTGTCAAATCTGTCGGACATCCTCGGCTATTGTAGGAGATTTTTATTTGGTCAACAAGGGAGGAGCAGGAGATTTTCAGCATAAGACAATAGCTTTAACTAGCCTTTCTCTTTATAAAGGAGTGCTGTATGTGACCTTCTCTCAAAGGATGAAGGCCCTAGCAGTCAATCCCCAGGCCCAAACTCATGAGGAAGAAAAAGTTGGACATGTGTAAATTCTGACAAAAATATCAAGTTCACACAGAGTTCATACACAGAGTTCTTACAAAGGAGTGCTTAGGAAGCAAGGGGGAGGTATCAGTTGGTTGTGGGTTCTTCTAACAAGGGAATCTGTCACTGTACCTTGTATGGGGTAGTTAAGTGAGTTTCAATAAGTGCCAGGACACGGATCATAAAAGGTACATAGCAGCATTCACAATTAATTAATTCTCAACTTCAGCCACAGGGAAAGGTTAGAGCAGCCATTTTCAACTAGGCTTTTGTGGAACCCTAGGGTTCCTCCAGAGGTGGCAAAGGGGTTCTTTGAGCTGAGGCTGTTTGACCTCCCATTTGATGGCACTTGCATAGTTCCAGGATCAACAGCACTTAGCAGAGCCAGCCGCATGTACCCAATGAACTTTTTAGCTGTCTGTAAGGGTGGCATTGTGACTATCACTGTAAGTGGCATTTTTCTAACTAGCCACCAAAGTAAAGCAACATTTTTACCACTGACCACCAATGCATTGTTTTTTGCAAGGGTTTGCTGAGGCCTGTAAATTATTTCAAGAGTTCCTCTGGGGTAAAAAAATTAAAAATGTCTGTTAGAGGAGAGGTCCTGTCAGCTTTTTAGTGACATCTGCCATATGTATCCCTATTGAGAAGATTAAGATGGAAGCGAGAGCAAATCTATCCAACAGAGACACAAGCAAAAACAAATACTGCTGTCTATGCTTTTCTGCTCTTGTGACAACCACTACTCTATTTCTTCTGGGGCCATCACAGGGACAGAAAGTGAGGAAAAATCTCCCCAGTGGGGTCACAGGCAGAAATAAAACCTAACAGAAAAATAAACTCTTCTTTATGCTATTCAAAACTAAAAAAAAAAAAAATGACTGGAGTAAAGCTTTTTGGATTTTGCCTTCATAATCATTGGTATGTGCTACTGTGTTGCTTATACCCTAGGTCAGGGATCTCCAAACTACGGCCCTCCTACTGTTGCGGAACTACACTTCCCATGAGGCATTGTAAAATTCTGACATTCACAGATATGACTAGGCATGATGGGAATTGTAGTTCCTGAACAACAGGAGGGCCATAGTTTGGAGACCCCTGCCCTAGGTAAACAATTGTTCCCTCACTTAACAATGCTTTGTGGGTCTTGAGGGATTAATAGCAGCTATTTTAGTAGTATTACTGAGACTAAACAATGCCCTTGCAGTTAAGTCCTTCATTCTGATTGCAGCTTTCAGAAATTATGAATATTTTTCATTGGATGCACAGAAGACAAGGACTGGGTGTCTCTCACCGTAATGCTTTAATTATATCTGCAAACCAGTAAGAAAAATTAGATAAAACATGTTATAATTCAAGAGTGCTAGAAATGCAGCGTCAGCTTATATAGCTGTTGTGGCTATGCACATGCCTTTGCTAGGTGCATTGGCAGACATATTCCTGGGTGTATATTTGGATGAATGCATTCCTTCTCTGCATTCATGATTACAGCATGGATTCCCTTTACCATACCAATGGCTGCCGTAGGCTTTCATTCTCTCTGTGCTTCATAGTAAACACTCTTGCCTTTTGCGTACATTCAGAAAATCTTTTCCATCAGTATCAGGGGAAGTATACCATTTCAGCTTTAGGCTATATATAACACCGTAAATGATTGTCATACATCAAAAAGATGGATTGGTCTGCACTCTCAATACATTACAGGCTCCAGGATAAAGGTAAATTGAGCTGTGGATTTTCTTTGTGACAGAAGTGGGGCTGGATGTTTTAATATTTAAAACCGATATCCCCAACCATTTGTCATTCTGTAAGCTGCAGTCATACAAGGCTGACCATAGACAGGCGGAGGACCTGCTGAAAACAATGACTGCTGAGACATCTGCCTGTCCTTGATCACAGGCGCTGCCGAGATTTGCCGCAATGTTCTTCCTAGGCATTCAGAGAATGCAGGAGGCCAGCAACAGTACCTCAACTAATTGTTTCATGGAAATTTCCATTTTAGTTGAAGTCCCACACCGTTCCTGTACTGTGAATGTCATGATTTTGAAATTATTTTCGCTTGGAAATGCCTTAAAAATATCTGTTTCTGGAATTCTGCCTTCCTCTTTTTCTACTCCAGGGCTCTATGCTGGCATAAGAGGGTAACAGCCATTCTCAGGGCATGTCTGACTAATTACAAGGCAGTGGACAGCATAAAACATACACTATATTACCATAAGTATTAGGACGCCTGCCTTTACATGCACATGAATGCATCCCAGTCTTAGTCAGTAGGATTCAATATTGAGTTGGCCCAACCTTTACAGCTATAGCAGCTTCAGCTCTTCTGGGAAGGCTGTCCACAAGGTTTAGGAGTGTGTCTATGAGCATATATATGACCATAGGGTGGGACAACTCAATATTAAACCCTATGGACTAAGGACTGGGATGCCATTAAAGTTCATGTGCATGTAAAGGCAGGCGTCCCAATACGTTTGGTAATATAGTGTACTTACTAGCCCATGGAATCCAGTGTTGTCTTCCTGGTAGCCATCCAGACCTTAACCAGTGTATCCAATGTGACAAATTCCTAGGTGTCCTCCCCAGCTGGAAATCCTTTTGAGAACCATGATAAGCATAATTTGTCTTACTTTATATGAGTTGCTAATTGTGTTCCTTTAATACATGTTTACACACCCACTACACTTAGTCTGCGCACTTTGCTCTTTTTGTCTATTAATAAAAGGTAAAACTGTGTATCGTGACATGTCAGGAATTTATTTATTCAAGACCTGTGAAGTTAGCAAAAGGTTGGGTTTAGTGTACTGCTTGTAAGAGAAACAATTCACTTACTTTAAAAAGATAACATAAAATAATAGTTATTACTTATTCCATGGTTGCGGTTATTGATCTGGCAGGAAACATGAAGGTTATATTTTATGAACAGTTTTAAAACCAATTGAATTTCTGCTGGATTTTATTGCATACAATCACTGTGTATCTGCAACGTTTCACCAACACTGTCCTATATTTTCATCCTGTGCCTGCTATTAATAACTTTGCCAGTCCCATTAATATCTGGAACTTCCTCCCCAATAATAGAGCTTTATTGCAGCTATCAGTGACTGTAAACATGCAGAACATAAAATTCACATTACTAAGGCACAAATCAAAAAAAAAATGCCATTGTAAATTGCATCCTTTCAGTAGTTGCGCACAAAAACAGCTGGTTTATCCGCATCCCCCCCCCCCCCCCACACTGTGACATGGCAGTCACTCAGGTCTGTTTACATTGCCATGGCAGAGATGCTTTTTACCTGGTGCAGTGATGCTGCTGGCCAAATTTGCCAATTGAAGTCAACGGAACCATGCTGCAACCTTGCACACCGGAGCAAATCACGCCACACTGCTGCAGAGGCATCAATGGAGTGTACATTTGGATATTCTCAATAAAGTAAAAAAACAAGGTAAACACTGCAATGTGCTGAAAAAGTGTATTGCACTGCTCCCTCCCCTCCTGGCAAAACGGACACCAGCTAAAATGGAGCAGGTAGTGTAAATGGGCCCTTATTGATATGACAACAGACAGGTTAAGTGACAAGGTTGCAGGCAGGGTTAGTGTCAGCCAGTGGCGACTGGTGCTCAATATTTGGGGGGCGGCAAACAAACCCCCCCCTCACTCGCACTGACGTTGCCACCCCCCCACTCGCACCGCTGGCAAATTGGGTCTCAGGACCTGCTTCCTGATTGACCGGAAGGACAATCAGGAAGACAATAGCGAATATTAATTTGTTATTGTCACACAACTGGGTGGGCTCAGGGCGCAGTGCTGCAGGCTCTAAATATGTGCTTCAAAAAAAACATTGAAATCCATGCATCCGGTGTTCTGCATGGAGATTAGGGGTAGGGAGCGTGGATTGGGGGGGGGGGGGTGGCGCCCCTGTGCCCCTTACCCCTTATTGACTGGCCACTACTGGTGTTAGCATTACAAGGATGGATAGTGTTAAAGTAACAGGAAAGTGTGACACCTAACCCGGACAGGGCTTTTGGAGGGGACTGCAGGGAAGCCTCTTGCTTACTGATTATGGACCCTGTCTTTTCAGGGAGCTCCAAGCATTCAGGAAGATGTCTTGTTATATAATACAAGATGACATGTTATTACCACATTTAACAATCAAGGAAGCCAACTTGAAATTCTGTGAGATGTATGTGAAAAGAAAGCTGGTTAATGTCTTTGGACAGCCGTGGGTCTTCTTGAACACTGGTGCTGAACTGTCTGAGTGGGCACTGACCTGAGTCACCTAGGCTTGTCTAGGTGACTAGCTGTTAATTAGCTTACTGTTTAATTAAGATCATTGTTTATGTTAGCTGTTCATTAGATGGACTGATAATATTATTGTTTACAGTTTGCATTGTTTAGAATAATGTGATTAGGCTCTTTTTTGATTTTGTGTGATATATATTCTGTGTGAATTTACAATAAAGTGAGTTCCAGTTTGTACCTAAGCTAGTGTTGTCTAGTTCTTTGGTACAATATTCAGCTATAATACCTGGTTCCAGACTGGAGGAAGCTGTATCTTGACAGAGGCACCAAGGCTGGGTGTCAGGTGGTCCATCACAGTTAGTAATCAGGTAACAGGTAGTGCTAGACTAATGTCAGACAGGCGATTATGCCTCTAGTGACAAATTGCCAGTGGCAGGATCACTAAAGAGGCTTCCTGTATGTTCCAAAGGACTCGCTCCCTCTGTACCTGGGACAGCAAGATGTCGCTCTGTTGCTGGCCTGAATGCTGCTCATTCTCCATCACTAAGGTTGGACTCAGGAGCTAAATTACACTGTTAGTATTTATTATTTGACATAGAGGTGGTCCAGTAGAAGCTTATCAGTCATTGTCATACTAGTTGATAAGATGTTATCAATAATAATGATTCTTATATACGGTATATTGATAGTGGTATCATCTTCCAACACTGAAGGTCAAGTTATTCACAATGGATATGCAGGCATGATCTGAACACCCTCAGGCACCTGTGAGTGCAGAGAGTTCCATAAATAAGAATGTTAGACCAAGGCAATCATTCAAGAGACAGCAGTGGATAGGAGGCAGGTGGCACAGATGGCACCACTAGTGCCACTTATCTTGAGGCCAGGGGGACTATAGAAACTGGGACAGATTTGTAACCTCTATGATTGATGTTTCCTGCTCAAGAATGGTCAGTTGGTGGACACCAGCTATGGCGTGAAAATGTACCTGTTTTAGCCAAAAACAGCCCAATGATATGGAACTGTTGGCCTTCATACAGTATATCATAGCAGATCTTTTCAGGAATTTCTAATGAGCTACATTTTAAGTGAGGTCTTTAGAAACCTCACAAAACACAGATATTTTTGGAGGCTTCACAGTTAGTGATGTAGCAAACACTGCCAAACCCTAAGGCCCCTTTCACACTTGTGCGACTTGGGACTGAAAAGTCGCATGACAAGTTGTACCCCATGATTTACAATGAGTACCATTCATATCTGTGCAACTTCAAAAAAGTCCCTGCACTACTTTGGTCCGACTTTGATGCGAATTGAGGTCCATAGACCTTAGGATTACACAGGCATTGCTTCAAGGCGCATCAAAATCGTGGCAAAAATGCTGCAAAAATTGCACTACTTTCAAGTCGTACAAGTGTGAAAGGGGCATGGTGGTGGGAGTGTCATGGCCAGGGGCTACATGAGTGCTGCCGGCACTGGGGAGCCACAGTTCATTGAGGGAACCATGAATGCCAACATGTACTGTGACATACTGAAGCAGAGCATGATTCCCTCTCTTTGGAGACTGGGCCGCAGGGCAGTATTCCAACATAACGACCCCAAACAAACCTCCAAGATGACCACTGCCTTGCTAAAGAAGGTGAGGGTAAAGGTGATGGACTGGCCAAGCATGTCTCCAGACCTAATCCCTATTGAGCATCTGTGGGGCATCCTCAAACAGAAGGGGGAGGAGTGCAAGGTCTCTAACATCCACCAGCTCTGTGATGTCATCATGGAGGAGTGGAAGAGGACTCCAGTGGCAACCTGGGAAGCTCTGGTGAACTCTATGCCCCCTACTACATCCATCTGGACCATCCAGGGTTGCACGGCACTCATCAGTGAACAGCACTGTTTGAAAATTAGTCTTCATGTAGTTTTCTGCCCAATGCAGCCGTGTCTACTTGGGAGCATTGGTTAGTGGTGGCCGAATGGAAGGTTTATGCACAGTTGCAAGACTCTGGAGGACTCTACACCTTGATGTCCGTGGGACACCAGAGGCACCAGCAGCTTCAAATATCTGTTTGCTGCTTGTAATGGTGTTTTAGCAGCTGCTCTCTTGATCCGATGCATGGATCTGGCAGAAATCTTCCTCAATGTGCCTTTATCTGCACAAACCCATCTGTGCTCTGAATCAGCCACAGATCTCTTAATAGTGCGATGATCATGCTTAAGTTTTCGTGAAATATCTACTGTTTTTATACCTTGTCCAAGGCATTGAACTTTTTCACTCTTTTTGGCAGCAGAGAGATCCTTTTTCTTCCCCATATTGCTTGAAAATGGTGCTCTGCTTAATAATGTGCAACACCCTCCTTTAGTAGGGTTTCCTTTAATTGGGCTCACCAATTTTCACAGGTGTCCGAGATTGTTTTCAGTGATCAAAAGAGCCCTGAGACATAATGCCATCCATGAGTTAAACTGAAAAACAAAATATTTAATCTTTGTGACACTGAAATAGAATTTGCATAATAATTTGGAACAGGGTGTAAGCGTCATTTGATGAAAACGTATGAGGGAGTGTATAGGGGTGGGATTAGGGGTGAGGCGTGGTAGGGGTTGGGTGGGGCAACTGGTGGCGAGTAACCCTTAATGCGGAGTTCCACCCAGAAAATAATTTTTTACATCATTCAAGTCCTTTGCCTATATAGACTTACCTTTAAAGGAAAATATTTAAATAATAAGGAAATATTATTTTTTATACTCATCCTAAGTCGTTTGTTGCTAGGGGGTCCCTGTATTCTGCCCCTATTTGGTCCTAGGCTCTTTTTCACTTCCTGCTTCCCCTGGCCTCCTGGGAGATGTGACTCATCATTTCCCAGGAGTCAGTGGGCTTCCCTGTACTGTAAAATCGGGTTATTTCCAGACAGGAAATGACATGATTTAAGGCGGACCGAGATTGAGGTGTGCATGATGGTTACCCACCATGCACTTCTTTCAGGAAGAGATGCCAGGAGACCCAGGATGGGCTTCAGATGCCCTCACCTAAAATGGAAAAGTCCAGTAGTGAGAGAGATGAAATTGCTAGGCGGTTTGAAAGTAAGGAAACAAAAGGTTACATCTATTTAGTATTAAAAGAGTAGATGCAAAAAAAAAAAAAAAAAACATTTTTCTGGGTGGAACTCCACTTTAAGCCTGGCTAGTAGTTCATCATGACTTGAAATTGTGAACCCTGTACACACACACACACACACACACACACACACACTGCATACAAACACACATTTTTCCTGACTATAATTGGAACACATGGGCTTAATAGAATACCTCATCAAATGCACTGAAAATAAAAAAAAAAAGATATATTTTTCCCTAATTTTGCATGATTGGACGATAGAAGTCAGTTTCACCTGATTCCCAAAGCTCTCGGGAAAAATCCCTTGCAAATGCAATTTCACTTGCAAAGTGCGCAGTCTATTTCCCTTTAGTATATAAACCCCAATATATACAAAATCATTGTACATTCTTTTTAAAATTAATCTACTATATGGCAGCTTCAGCTGATCTATTACATCTACTGATATGATGCCTATCAATGCATATACTCATCGGCCACATTATTAGGTACACCTGTTCAATTGCTTGGTAACACAAATTGCTAATCAGCCAATCACAGTGCAGCAACTCAATGCATTATGGCATCTAGATGTGGTGAAAACAACTTTCTCAATTTCAAACATTGGAATGGGGAAGAAAGGGGATTTAAGAAAGGGGAGTATTTCAAAAACTGCTGATCTACTGGGATTTTCACGCACAACCATCTCTCGGGTTTACAGAGAATGGTCCAAAAAATTTTAAATATCCAGTGAGCGGCAGTTGTATGGGCGAAAATGCCTTCTTGAGGTCAGAGGAGAATGGGTGGACTGGTACAAAGTGATAGAAGGACAACAGTAACTCAAATAACCACTCGCTACAACCAAAATATGCAGAATACCATCTCTGAACACACAACACATCGAACCTTGAAGAAGATGGGCTACAGCACCTGAAGACGACACCGGGTGCCACCCCTGTCAACTAAGAACAGGAAAGTGAGGCTACAATTGGCACAGGCTCACCAAAATTCGACAATAGAAGATTGGAAAAAGTTGCCTGGTCTGATGAGTCTCCATTTCAGCTGCGACATTTAGATGGTAGGGTCAGAAATTTTCATAAACTTGAAAGCCTGAATCCATCCTGCCTTGTATCAAGGGTTCAGACTGCTGGTGGTGGTGTAATTGTGTGGGGGATATTTTTTTGGCACACTTTGGGCCCCTTAGTATCAATTGAGCATTGTTTAACCACTTCCAGACCGCCCGCCATCATTTGACGGCGGCAGTTTGAAGTGGAATACCATTTTTATGATAGCAGATAGCTACCATAACCCCAGTATCTTTTTTTCCAGCCGGCGATTCTGCACAAGATAAAAGTGGTCTCCGCGAGATCACTTTTATCAGCGGCGGGAGAGGTGCCCCCCCTTCCGCCGCTTACCGGACCCGCCAGCAGCGGCGGAGATAATCGCGTCCGTTTTTGCATTTAAGTGTAAATATGAGATGTGAGGTCTTTTTGACCCCGGATCTCATATTTAGGAGGTCCTGTCATGCTTTTTTCTATTACAAGGAATGGTTACATTTCTTGTAATAGGAATAAAAGTGATCACATTTTTTTTTCGCAGAAGCGAATGCATACGAAGTCCCGCCCACATATGAAATCGATGTGCAAACCACACATGTGAGGTATCGCCGCGATCGTTAGAGCGAGAGCAATTATTCTAGCACCAGACCTCCTCTGTAACTCAAAAATGCTAACCTGTAGAATTTTTTAAACGTCGCCAATGGAGATTTTTATGTTGCAACGTTTGTCGCCATTCTGCGAACAGACGCAATTTTGAAGTATGACATGTTGGGTATCATTTTACTCTGTGTAACATGATCTTTCACAATATGGAAAAAAATTGGCCTAACTTTACTGGTGTCTTATTTTTTAACTCAAAAAACTAATTTTTTTCAAAAAAATCATGCTTGTAAGACCACTGTGCAAATACGGTGTGACATAAAGTTTTGCAATGGCCGCCATTTTATTCTCTAGGGTGTTAGAAAAAAAACATATAATGTTTGGGGGTTCTTAGTAATTTTATAGCAGAAAAAAATTATTTTAACTCGTAACCACCGAACTCCAAAAACAGGCTCGGTCTTAAAGTGGTTAAACACCACGGCCTACCTGAGTATTGTTGCTGACCATATCCATCCCTTTATGACTATAATGTACAAATCTTCTGATGGCTCCTTCCAGCAGGATAATGCACCATGTCACAAAGCTCAAATCATCTCACCACTGGTTTCTTGGACATGACAATGAGGTCAGTGCACACCAATGGCCTTCACAGTCACCAGATCTCATCCAATAGAGCACCTTTGGGATGTGGTGGAACGGGAGATTCGCATCATGGATGTGCAGCCGACAAATCTGCAGCAACTACGTGATGCCATCATGTCACTATGGACCAAAATCTCTGAGGAAAGTTTCCAACACCTTGTTGAATCTATGCCATGAAGGAATTAAGGCATTTCTGAAGGCAAAAGGGCATCCTGGTACTAGCAAGGTGTATCCAATAAAGTGGCTGGTGAGTCTAACATATAATAATATGTTTCCCCAATTATACTGATAATTTATCCTACCAGCATCCGATTTTATGCAAACCTTGGACAATTGTGTACTAACATAAAAACTTCTGGGGTATCCATCTACACTGTTAAAACTTAAAGTGATATTAAAGGCTTGTTTTTTTGTTAATAAATGTTATACTTACCTGCCTTTGTGTAATGGTTTTGCACAGAGCAGCCTGGATCCTCCTCTTCTCGGGTCCCACACTGGTGCTCCTGGCCCCTCCCTCCTGCCAAGTGACCCCACAGCAAGCAGCTTGCTATGGGGGCACCAAAGCAAGCTTGCTCCTGAGCCGCTGCTCCAGTCATGCACAGAGCTGTGGTTCGGCCCCACCCCCTCTCTGTCCTCATTGGCTCACTGGCTGTGAATGACAGTCTCAGCTAACGAGGAGGGAGAGTCCCCGGAGAGTCGCTGCTCTTGTGCACATCACTGGATTGCAATGGGGCTCAAGTACTGAGGGGGGCTGCTGTACACAGAAGGTTTTGTACATTCATGAATAGAATGCATGACGGTAAAAAAAAAACCTTGAGCATTTAGAACCACTTTAAAATGTAGTTTTGTGTGGGATGCAGTGAGAAAGAATGACAAGGTTGCCACTGACACTAAAGCAGGCCGAATAGGGAAATCTCCCCAACACTCAAACAAGCAGGAATAAAAACCTGATAGAAGGTTCTAACCCTTTCCAACGCTATCCGAAACTAGAAATCAAAATGTCTTAGCTGGAGTTAAAGGTGAAGTACAGACAAAGCTCGTTTGGCTGTACTTCTCCTATGGATCTCAGGAATGCATTTGGTTTTGTACTTCTGCGACCTGTTTTCAGCAGAGAGCGTGCTGAAGTCCACTGTCTGCTTGAAGTCACAGAGTCAGTCCAGGCTCGGGTGTCATCACAACCATGGAGTCGGGATCTGCCTGATCCCTGGACTGACACCCGGCTCAGACTCTTAGCCAGCCACTGAGAGCTTGAGCCGGGCCATTGTTTAGCACTTCCTCTTCTCCCCTGCAGCCGGCATTGGCTGACGCAGAGGGATCATGTAACTGGACTGGAGCGGCCTGATAATAGGTAAGTATACAGATCTTTCTTGCCCAGGTTAGTTAGAATAGGTGTTAAGAGGGGGGAGAGAGCAGTTTTAAGATGAGCTAGATCGTTGGAATTCTGCTTTAAACTATTTTGTTCTTCCACTTACCTAGAGAAACAGAACTCAAATTGCTGATATACAGTGTATCAGGAAAGTATTCACAGCGCTTCACTTTTTCCACATTTTGTTATGTTACAGCCTCATTCCAAAATGGATTATATTCATTAATTGCCTCAAAATTCTACAAATAATATCATATAATGCCAATGTGAACTAAGTTTGTTTGAAATCTTTGCAAATTTATAAAAAAAAAACAAAAACAAAAAAAAATCACATGTACATAAGTATTCACAGCCTTTGCCGTGATACTCAAAATTGAGCTCATGTGCATTCTGTTTCCACCGATCATCCTTGAGATGTTTCTACAACTTGATTGGAGTCTACCTGTGGTAAATTCAGTTGACTGGACATGATATGGAAAGGCACACACCTGTACCAACAGTGCATGTCAGAGCACAAACCAAGCCATGAAGTCCAAGGAATTGTCTGTAGACCTCCGAGACAGGATTGTATGGAGGCACAGATCTGAGGAAGGGTACAGAAAAATTTCTGCAGCATTGAAGGTCCCAATGAGCACAGTGGCCTCTATCATCCATAAATGGAAGAAGTTTGGAACCACCAGGACTCTACCTTGAGTGGGCCGCCCGGCCAAACTGAGCGATCGGGGGAGAAGGGCCATAGTCAGTGAGGTGACCAAGAACCAGATGGTCACTGACAGAGCTCCAGCGTTTCTCTGTGAAGAGAATAGAACCTTCCAGAAGAACAACCATCTCTGCAGCACTCCACTTATCAGGCCTGTATGGTAGAGAGGCCAGACAGAAGCCACTCCTCAGTATGATGACATGACAGCCCATCTGGAATTTGCAAAAGGCACCTGAAGGACTCTCAGTCTATGAGAAACAAAACTCTCCTGTCTGATAAAACAAAGATTGAACTATTTGGCCTGGATCGCAAGCATCATGTCTAGAGGAAACTAGGCACCGCTCAATACTTGGCCAATACCATCCCTACAGTGAAGTTTGGTGGTGGCAGCATCATGCTGTGGGGATGTTTTTCAGCTGCAGGAACTGGGAAACTAGTCAGGTTCGAGGGAAAAATTGAATGCAGCAATATACAAAGACCTTCTTGATGAAAACCTGCTCCAGAGCGCTCTCGGCCTCAGACTGGGGTGAAGGTTCATCTTACAACAGGGCAACAGCCCTAAGCACACAGCTAAGATAACAAAGGAGTGGCTACAGGAAAACTCTGGGAATGTCCTTGAGTGGCCCAGCCAGAGCCCAGACTTGAACCCAATTGAACATCTCTAGAAAGATCTGAAAATGGCTGTGCACCGACACTCCCCGTCCAACATGATGGTGCTTGAGAGGTCCTGCAAAGAAGAATGGGACAAACTGCCCAAAAATAGGTGTGCCAAGCTTGTAGCATCATACTCTAAAAGACTTGAGGCTGTAATTGGTGCCCAAGGTGCTTCAACAAAGTATTGAGTATTAAGGCTCACATTTTTTTTTTAAATATTTTAAAGATTTCAAACAAACTTCTTTCATGTTGTCATTATGGGGTATTGTTTGTAGAATTTGGAAGAAAATAATTTAATCCATTTTGGAATAAGGCTGTACCATAACAAAATGTGGAAAAAGTGAAGCGTTGTGAATATTTTCTGGATGCTCTGTAGATAACTGGAGCCTAGAGAAACGGGCACATGGGGTGGCAGAGATTAAATTAACATATCGCCCTGGTGCTAGCATCTGGGGCCATCAAAGAATGAGCACATCCCCTGCACATAAATTTCATATAAGGAGCCTTCCTATTTGAAAATTACAGAGTTCAAAAAGTCAATTTTGTGTTCCTGAATTACCAGAATGCTAATATATTTAAAACTGTACATCTGAAATGTTCAGGTGTGGTTCTAATACTTTAAGTAAAGTCAGACACAGCATAATTTCCATAATTATAGAAAACTGTCCAAAACGGAAAATCATTTTTTCCAACATCAATCAGGTATAGAACAAAGCAAACATTAAAGTGAAACCTTAATTATACGTGTTGTGCTGTTATCCTTGTTAGCTGGAACAAAGGTAAGTGCATTTCAATTAAGGGTATTGCTTGGTTACTTTGTAACATGTAGATTTTTTTAAAGGCTGTGATTTTAACCGCTTCACCTCCATAAGATTTACCCGCTTAAAGCGGAGATCCGCCCAGAACTAAAAAAAAAATTAAAAGTCAGCAGCTACAAATACAGTAGCTGCTGACTTTTAATAATAGGACACTTAACTGTCCTGGAGTCCAGCGATGTCAGCACCCGCCGCCGATCTTCGGATCCGGGGTCGGGTGCAGCCGCGTCTATTGCGGGTAAGGGAACCCAGATGTGTAAATTACAGCTTCACGCCGGGCGCTCTACTGCGCATGTATGAGGCTCCGCTGCACTCTGCCAGGCGGCCAGTAGCAGAGCGAGGAGGGAGCCGGGCTGCCGACATCAGCGGCTGCCGGCCCAAGCTCCCCGATGTGTCTAAAAGGTGTACCCCCCCTGAAAGGTGCCAAATGTGACACCTGAGGGGGGAGGAGTCCAATCAGCGGAAGTTCTACTTTTGCTTTAATGACCAGGCCATTTATTGCTGTACGGCACTGCGTTACTTTGACTAATAACTGCGCGGTCATACAACAAATAGAGCTTTCTGTTTGGTGGCATTTGATCACCACTGGGTTTTTTATTTTTTGCACTATAAATGAAAAAAAGACTGGCAATTTTGAAAAAAACAAACAATATTTTTTACTTTCTACCATAAAATAATCCAATAAAAAAAAAGTAAAAATCTAATTTCTTTATAAATTTACACTGGGGGGGGGGTGGCTAATTGGGCCCAATTTGGACATTTTCACTTAGGGGTGTACTCACTTTTGTTGCCAGCGATTTAGACATTATTGGCTGTGTGTTGAGTTATTTTGAGGGGGCAGCAAATTTACAGTTATACAAGCTGTAAACTCACTACTTTACATTGTAGCAAAGTGTCATTTCTTCAGTGTTATCACATGACAAGATATAATAAAATATTTACAAAAATGTGAGGGGTGTACTCACTTTTGTGAGATACTGTATTTCTCTAGAACCAAAACTGCTTCTGGAAACTGAGTGGTACCAGCCTCCAGCACTGGTTAAGAAAAATCGCTACGAAGGCACAATCAATATGACCAATACGTTCCCTTTAATGCTGTGCCATTATTTATTCTTGCAGAGCAGAAGAATTGGGCATCAGCTCGGCTGAGGATTGAACAGGGATCATTGTACCTTATCATATGACAGTTGGGGGTAAGGGATCCGCATCAGAAACTGCTGTACATACAAATCGCAGCCTTAGAAACAACAGTCAGTTCTCACCCTGTGTCAGAAATCAGTTTAAAAAGCTTACACACCAAGATTAGGATACGTATTTCCTAAAAAGTGACAGTTATTTTCAGCTACATCCAATGAGATTTGAAACAACAGTCCCATGGCTAAAACAAAGATTGCTACCCTTGTTTTAAAGTATAACTAAATCCATCAATTTAAGTGTTTACCAAAACTGTTACATTCAAGGCAGAGCTGCACGATTAATCGTTAAAAGATCGCAATCTCGATTCAACCCCCCTCACAATCTACACACGACATTTCCTCGATTCTGTATAAACAGTGCAGCGCAGTTCAGAGCTGTCAAAAGAAGAAAAAAAAAAGCCAGAGACTCAGAGAATGTTTATTAACATTCCTCATCTGGGAGATAGAGAAGAGAAGGGATACAAAGTAACATTTAGTTCTTTTAGAATAGATCAGCCTTTCTCAATCTTTTTAACATAGAGGAACCCTTGAAATAAAAGTCCGGTCTCAGGGAACCCCTGCTAAAAATGACCATATCTACAACTCATGACACATTAGTGTGATAGTCATGGGGAAGAATGCTCCCTACACTTGTGGACATTTCAAAGTATTACTCCCTTACAGATAGCTAAAAAGATCACTGGTGTCAGTGGGAACTTATCTGACAGTCAGAAATTGACCATTGGTCAAGGAACCCTTGGCAACCTCTGGAGGAACCCTAGGGTTCCATGGAACGCTGGTTGAGAAAACCCTGGAATAGATCAAAGGGCAGAAATCCCATCTGGCAGTCTAACCACTAAGGCCTCATACACACGGACGTTTTTTGAAGCCGACGTTTTCTGGCGTTTTTGCAGCTCTCCATGTTAGTCAATGGCCCCATAAAAATGCAGACTTTTTTAGCTGTAGAGGGCATCGGCGTTAGTGAGCTGAAACTAAAACCCACGGCCAGCGCGTTCTGAGGCTGTAACGTGTCGCCATTTTTTCACGGCAACGCCGCAAAACGCTCATTAACGCCGTACCGGCGTTAACTGGCATTTTTGATGCCGACATTTTTAGGTTGAAAAATAGCAGAGGATTTTTTTTTTTTTAAAGACGCCTATTGACGCCGACGCTCACTAATGCCGAAAAACGCTGATTTTTTTCCCTGGCATCGGGCCCAGTGTGTATGAGGCCTTAAAGCGGAGTTCCACCCAAAAGTGGAACTTCCGCTTTAAGTCCTCCTCCCCAGCTCCAGATGCTGAAACTGAGCTTTTGGTGAGGAGGGGGGTGGGGATATCTGATTTTTTCAGTACTTCTGCTCCGGTTGCCTTAGGCGATCGGAAGTAGAAGGTCTCCTTCCCCCTCCCTCCCGAAGTCTTCTGGGACACAGGACAGGTCCTAGAAGACTTCGGGACCAATCACAAAGCGCAGTGCTGCTCGCACATGCGCAGGGTGCGCCCGGCCGTGAAGTCGCGGCTGGGTGCCCACAGTGGCAAAGCCCGCGCCACGGAGGGGAGGGGGAGAGGAGCGAGGCTCCTGCGGCTCCATCGCTGGACCAGGAGACAGGTGAGTGTCTGTTTATTAAAAGTCAGCAGCTGCACTTTTTGTAGCTGCTGACTTTTAATAAACATTCGGAAAGGGTGGAACTCCGCTTTAAAGACCAAGCCTTTTTTAAGTTAATATTAGCTTTTTCTGCTGGAAAATAACTTAGGACCTCTAAACATTATATATATATTTTTAGCAGAGACCCTAGAGAATAAAATGGTGGTCGTTGCAATATTTTATGTCACACAGTATTTGCGTAGCAGTCTTTCAAATGCAATTTTTTGGTAAAAAATACACTTCAATGACTTAAAAATAAAAAAACGAAACAAATTATATTTTTTGTATAATGAGAAAGAGGTTACGCCGCAAGAATCGTGATCTTTATTCTAAGCAAAAAAAATCATGATTCTCATTTTAGCCAGAATCATGCAGCTCTAATTCAAGGCATGCAGTGAATGAGAACTGTCACAGTTGCTTGCGCTCTGAACCGAACTGTCAAGCAATCAAATGGTTGGTGTCGTAATCGATCATATGTACAGCACCATGGCAACGGCAGATCAAACAGAGGTTATGACGGCAGCTTCCTTGGCTGTAAAGAATAGGAGGGTTTTGTTCTGCTTTAAAGCTTTATGAAATGAGCCTACAGTAATGCTTTCCCCTCCCCCACTATGCAAATATATGAAAACAGTTAACCTTTTACATAGGATTATGACTTTTTTGCAGCATCACAACATCACACCAAGTTTTGTCAGTATAATTCTGCACCTCCAGACTGTGCTTAACAACATATGCTGATAATATGGAGTAGTATATAATTAACGGCACATTCACATCTAAGATATTTATCAAGCTTTAAATGACCAATTAACACCAGGAGAATAAAACTAATCATCATTAGCAGAAGCAATGAATGCCATCAGCTGTGCTCACTGACTTGGCATGCTGGCAAACTGTTAAAGAGCACGATTACAGTTGATGCAATACAGTAAATTGGTGAAATTAAAGTGTATGCTCATCATGCCGGGTGTTTTGAAAATGAAGGTGTGCAGAACAGCGGTGTAAAAATGAGGATAAGGGCCGATTCACACCAGAAACTGCACATCTGCTGCGTGTTTTTGTACAGTGCATGTACAGTGGAACCTTGGATTACAAGCAGAATTCGTTCCAGGAGAATGCTTGTAATCCAAATCACTCGTATATCAAAGCATGTTTCCCCATAGGAAACAATGGAAACTCACATCATTCGTTCCACAGTATAAAATATTGTCTCTAAACATTGGGATATTTTAAAGACTGATGCCATTTTGGGTTAAGTACTCCCAGATAAAGCTAAAATAGTATACCAGGATGCTACATCAGTTTGCAGTATGATAGCCCCCAATGTTGTTGATCCTCCCACTAGACTAGACCAATGTTCTTTCAAGATCTCAAAGGGTATTACCCATATAAAAAATGCAGGGTGTGTCAATTTAATATATGTGGCAGGCGTAAGACTAAGGCCTCATACACACGGACGTTTCCTAAAAAATAAACAAACCGTCAGACCCAACGTCAAGGAAAAAAAAAAAAATCGGCGTTTTTCGGCATTATGCATCAGCGTTAGTGAGCGTCTGCATCAATAGGCGTTTTTTAAAAAAAATCATCCCTCTGCTATTTTTCAACCTAAAAACGTTGGCGTCAAAAAATGCCGGTTAACGCCGGTACAGTATTAGTTGGCGTTAGTTGGCGTTTTGCGGCGTCGAAAAACACCAAAATGTTACAGTCTCAGAACGTGCTGCCGTGGGTTCTAGTTTCAGCTCACTAACGCCAACGCCATCTACAGCTCAAAAACGTCTGCGTTTTTATGGGGCCATTGACTAACATGGAGAGCTGCAAAAAACGCCAGAAAACGCCGGCGTCAAAAAACGTCCGTGTGTATGAGGCCTAATACTTTTTCATCTACGGTGACTGGCCAATCTTATAACATCAAAGATTTTGCTACTTGCTCTACTAAAAATACAGTCTATCTTATAACATGTCCATGTAAAAAGCAGTAAATTGGACGGACTATCCGCCCTTTTTCAGTTAGAGTGAATGAGCACATTACTGGTATTTTGAAAGGCGCTACCAATCATACTGTGCCGAAACATTACCTTAAATACCATAACAAGGATCCAAGGGGTACAAGCTTTATTATTATAGAAAATATGTGGCACCCTGGAGGGGTGGTGCCACAACTAGAGGGGTATCACGCCTCAAAACATTTTGGATTTTTGAGATGAAATCTTATTGGCCACATGGTAATGTTGAAAGTGGGACGTGAATTATTTTATTAATAAGGCTTAGTTCTTCTTTTTATTCCTTTTTTAATTTTCACATTCTTAATATTGTTTTTATTATTAATCAATAATGAGATACTCTGTAATATTATAACTTTGTGGCATGGTAGCCGTAGGTGGGGTGCCCACCCTCTGGCAGTAACATGATTATATTATCTATGGACCTTATTAATTGTTGTTTTTATTATTATCCATATAATGAGAATTTCATAGCCTTATGATATGCCGGAAGGGTGTCACCGCCTGGCGGTAGTATGACTGACACTTTACGCCGGCTTAGCCACGTTCCGGTTATTTTCATATAGAGGCTTGGAGTGCAGTGTTTACCTCGTCTGGTCCCGGAGATGACGTAGTTTCCTGTTGTCGGAGGTGATGCACTTCCGGGATGGCCCTGTTTCCGGTCCCAGGTCAGACGCTGATTTGGTGTGCAGCGTACTGGCGTAGGCTGTTGATGTTGGCGCCACTTCCCATTGGGGCGGTGCCACTGTGGAACGCACGCCAAAGCCGCTGTGAGTGTCAGCCATTCCTGTTTTAGGTGTGTACATTTGATATACTATGTATAGCGCAATTTGGGGGGGGGTTATGGCTCAGACCCCAGTTGAAGTCTGTTTAAATGAAACGCGTCGGTTGACGGAGCGCCTTCTCCATACCATTGCGTCCCTTCTTTCATCACTTGGAATTCCATGTTGCTATGCCTGTTTGATTTTCATCAATGTAAGTGCAAAAAGTTTTAAATACATTTTGGTAGCCATACAGTATCACACTATGTGGAGGTCTTTATTTTTCCTGTGAGGGAGGACCCCTGACGAAATCAGAGCCGATGACCGCTGGGCGAGTTCTCTAATTGATGCCATCACTGGGAGCAATTTTTTGGCTTGTCCTAAAAGCTGTCATAATTCTTGGTTGCGGTAAGAGTACCTTGTTTGCTCTGAGGTGGTGGAAAACTCACTGTGGTGATTTACAAAGGTTAATCCTTCACTAATCCCGGCACTGTATTGGATGTATGAACTTATCCCTTTCACTTAATGGACTATTATCTTACCTGATGGACTTTATGAATTAATATGTTACATTTGCACTGTGCACTTTACTATTGTGTTTTTTTGACAGATTTATTGTCCAATTTTTTCTTGGTTATATATGCATATTTGATGTATTTTGGTTGTTCCCTGCTCCATGGGAGTTTCTGTCACTATTATTAGCGCTGCACTTTTTTATTTCTATTTATGTTATACAATCCAGTTGAATTGTGGTGCTGGCAGCTTGTCTGATTGAATTTAAACTAGAAGCGCAGTATAATTTTTTATATTCAATTCGTTCCACAGTGACGGCTTGTCAATGCAGTACTGTATGTGGCCAGAGGTGTGGTGGCGCTGGTGAGCCTCGGAGACGCTTACACTTTCGGTATTTCCGAATCCTTTCAAGGGTCTCCGAAGCTCACCAGCGCCCGCGCACCTCTGGCCACATGTGGTATTGCATGCACAGAGGCTTAATCCTGCTCGATTTGCGAGAGAGCGCTCGCAAACCGAGTCAAAAAAATGCTTGCCTTTTAAAATGCTTGTTAACTGTGTTACTTGTGAACCAAGGTTGCACTGTATTTAATTTGTGTATCTATGTGCATTTACTTGCAGTTGATGCATTTTCTTACATCATATTTATTTTGTGAGGTTACTTCCTTCTTCTTTCTTTGGGCTTTTATACACACTGTGATACACTGCAGTGCGTTTGTGCACGTTTACATGCATTTTTGTGTGTTTGCGGTGCAGAAAAATGCAGCATGCTGTGCGGTTTCTCACTCATTGGGGATGATTTACTAAAACTGAAGCGTGCAAAATCTGGTGCAGCTCTGCATAGAAACCAATCAGCTTCCAGGTTTTTTTTTATCAACGCTTAAAGCGTTTGTTACCCCAAAACTTCATATTCCAGATATGTGCATTCTGTACCCTGTACTTGTATGAGAAAGTCTCCTCTTCTCTTTGTATTTCTTCCTTTGTGTGAAATCCTCTATTAACCACTTGAAGATCAGACATTTTCTGACACTTTTTGTTTACATGTGAAAATAAGTTTTTTTTTTTGCTAGAAAATTTTAGAACCCCCAAACATTATATATATATATTTTTAAAGCAGAGGCCCTAGAGAATAAATTGGAGGGTTTTGCAATTTCTCATGTCACACGGTATTGTGCGCAGTGGTTTTTAAGGCTGGGTTCACACTATTGCGAATTGGATGCGGGTTTCTCTTTATCCAATTCACATGTCAGGAGACTGTGACCGGCTCTCTATGGAGCCGGTTCACGCAGCTCTGTAGCGGCTCCGGTGCGAATTGCACAGGAGCCCTGTGTGTCTTCTGGTCCGGACCTCAAATTGGACCTGAAATGGTGAACAGGGACGCACTGGACCTCTACTGTGAGCCGCTCCGTATTGCAGTGTGAACCCAGGATCGAACGCAGTTTTTGGGAAAAAATTAAAAAAAAAATACACTTTTTTAAATTTTAATGCAAACAAACACAATACATAACCAAGTTTGTAAAATATAAAGGCTGATGTCATGCTGAGTAAAAAGATACCAAACAGGTTATGCTTTAGGCCTCATACACACGGACGTTTCTAAAAAAATAAACGTCGGGCCCGACGTCAAGGAAAAAAAGTCTGCGTTTTTCGGCGTTATGCATCAGCGTTTTTGAGCGTTAGTGAGCGTCGGCGTCAATAGGCGTTTTTTAAAAAAAATCATCCCTCTGCTATTTTTCAACCTAAAAACGTCGGCGTCAAAAAACGCCGGTACAATATTAGGTGGCGCTTGTTGGCGTTTTGTGGCGTCGGCGTAAAAAAAAATGCGAAAACGTTACAGCCTCAGAACGCGATGGCCGTGGGTTCTACTTTCAGCTCACTAACGCCGACGCCATCTACAGCTCAAAAACGCCAACGTTTTTATGGGGCCATTGACTAATATGGAGAGCTGCAAAAAACGCCAGAAAACGCCGGCGTCAAAAAACGTCCGTGTGTATGAGGCCTAAAAGTTGTGCATGCCCACACAAGGACGACAAACGTAAATTTTACTATCCATAGGTGATGCTTTAAAAGCCTTCACAGGTTACCACTTTAGATGCACAGAGAAGGTCTAGTGCTAGAATTACTGCCCATGATCTGACGTTCGCGGTGATACCTCACATGTGCGGGACGATTGCGGTTTGTGTACATTCGGGGCCGACGCACCCGTTCGCCTTCGCGTGCTAGCACAGGGGGATGGGGGGCACTTTCATTTTTTTTTTTTATTATTCATTTATATTTTTTATTTTTTTTTTACTGTTGCTTTAGTTTTATTTTTTGATCATTGTGATGTAAACATCCCTGTGACAGTCATAGGCACATGACAGGTACTCTTTATGGAGGAATCTGCGGTATATAAGACCCCAAATCCCTCCTTTGCATTCAAATGCCTCCAAAGCGCCAAGATCGGCACTTTGAATACTTTCCATTTTTTAAAACTGGTGCCTTTAGGATGCCGGTAAACCGGAAGTGATGTCATGACATCAATTCCGGATTACTACACCCGAGACCCAATCAAAGCCAATTCTGGCTTTCTTTGGGTCTTTGGCCAGCTGGCGGACCTGCCAGCAGATCACTAGGGTCTCCCAGTGGGATGGGAAAGACTGGGTGAGCGGCGGAAGGCAGCACCCCGGCACAAAAACTTGAAGTCAAATGATGTACAGGTACGTGATTTGGCGGCAAGTGGTTAAAAACCAACCATACTAAGCAGGAGAAAACAGTGGTCAGTTCTCTAGCTATGCTAAATGGGAACTCAGTGTGCTCTCCTCTAATGATCAGACTTGTCCTGACACGCCCCCGCTGCACAGCCATTCACTAGGAAGCTCAGTGTGCTGCTGCTTCTCCTTCCCCAGCTCTTATGCAGCTGAGAACAGAGGGTATGTGATCATTTATAAAAAGGAAAAAAAATAAAGGTATTTAGAATGTATTTTTATATCTATACAAAAATGTTTTGATGTTTTACCTTTCATTTCTATTTTAAACTGAATGGGTTGTTTTATAAGGGGATAGTTTACAATCACTTTAATTGAATAAGCTGAAGTAAGAAGCTGATTGGCTACCATGCAGAGCTGCACCAGATTTTGCACTCTCCGGTTTTAGAAAATCAACCACATTGAATGGATCAAAATAGATTTTGCAGACAAACTCATATCAGTTTGTTTGATTAACATTGATATTTTAATATTTCAAATAAATCAACAAATATCGATCATGCTTAAAACTGAACTGCAGGTATGATTTGTATTGCACAATGTAAGTATGAATATCCTATACCTGAGCAATCATTTGTGGAAGCTGCACATAACTATAGCAGTCGGCTCTACCACAGTAATAACAGCAATCTTTTGGGTGCCATGCCAAGCGGCTGCCCTTCTGCATGGTAATGGAGTGATGCCGCCATTCACTGAACAGGCATTCTCTGATTGGATGAGGTGAGGAGGTGACATCATGATCTCCACTGCTGGAGGAATCCTGCTGGAGTGTGGACAAAGGTAAGTATGTCTTCCTATGACCGCACCGTTAGACATAGGGAATATTTACAGTGCATGTTACCTAAATATTATTTCGTTTTCTATGTGTGTGTGTTCACATATGTATACTTTATAAATCATAGTCTCTATCACTTTCATGTACTTCTTCCATATGAAGTATCTGGTTGATCCTGCTAGTCATCTTTCTTCCTTTCTTTTCTGTACTAGCTAAAAATGTTCTTAGCGTGAAAAATGAAAACTAATGCAGCCACCACATCTAAGGGCTGATAAGCATCAATATATTGCATTTTTTTATACCGCACTGCATTATTTTAACTGACAATTGTGCGGTCGTGCGATGCTCTACCCAAATAATTTATGTCCTTTTTTTCCCACAAATAGAGCTTTCTTTTGGTGGTATTTGATCACCTCTGCCGTTTTTATTTTTTGTGCTATAAACAAAAAAAGAGCGACAATTTTGAAAAAAAAGAAAATTTTACTTTCTGCTAGAATACATATCCAATAAAACAAATTGAACAAAAAATGTCTTCATCAATTTAGGCCAATATGTATTCTGCTACATGTTTTTGGTAAACAAAAATCCCAATAAATGTATATTGATTGGTTTGCGCAAAAGTTATAGTGTCTACAAATGATGTGATTTGAAAAAAAAAAAAGTAATGGCGGCGATCAGTGACTTATAGCGGGACTGCAATATTGCTAATACTAACTGACACAGTGATCAGTGCTAAAAAATATGCACTGTCACTGTACTAATGACACTGACTGGGAAAGGGTTCACATCAGGGGCGATCAAAGGTTGACTGTGTTCCTAGCCTGTGTTTCTGTGTACTGTGGGAGGTGCTTTTACTTGGGGAGGGCACACAAGATCCCCACCTTCCCTCCTGACAGAACGGCAATCTGTCTTGTTTACATAGGCAGATCACCATTCTGCCTCTGTACCGAACAATCGGCGGGTGCCGGCAGACATCGAGTGCGCGGTACCCGCCGATCAGCTCCCGCTGTGTATTATTATTCGCGTCCGCTACCCTGAAGAGCCGGATCATGTATATATACTAGGTGATCTGGTGCAGAGGTGCTGCCCTGTAGCAGTAGAACTGCTATAGGGCAGACCTTAAATGGATAAATAGTATTATAGCTCTAAATTCCAAACAGAGATACTTCTCCCTTACAAGATGTGAGGCCTATCCTTCTAGCAAAATTACTTTTAACCACTTCAGCCCCGGAAGGTTTTACCCCTTTCATGACCAGGCCATTTTTTGCGATACGGCACTGCGTTACTTTAACTGACAATTGCGCGGCCATGCGACGTTCTACCCAAATAAAATTAATGTCCTTTTTTCCCCACAAATAGAGCTTTCTTTTGGTGGGATTTGATCACCTCACAAAAAAAAAGAGCAACAATTTTGAAAAAATATATATATTTTTTTTACTTATCCAATAAAAAAAAATGTAAAAAAATCGAATTTCTTCATCAATTTAGGCCAATATGTATTCAGCTACATATTTTTGGTAAAAAAAAATCCCTATAAGTGTATATTGATTGGTTTGAGCAAAAGTTATATCTTCTACAAACAAAATTGGATATTTTTATGGAATTTTTATTTCTTTTTTGTACTAGTAATGCTGGCAATGAGCGATTTTTAGCGGGACTGTGACATTGTGGTGCACAAATCGGACACCTGACACTTCTGACACTTTTTTGCTGACCAGTCACACCAATACAGTGATCAGTGCTAAAAAAATTTGCACGGTTACTGTACTAATGACACTGGCAGGGTAGGGGTTAACGCCAGGGGCGATCAAAGGGTTAAGTGTGCTCCTAGGGAGTGCTTGCTAACTGTGTGGGGGATGGTTTGACTGGGCAAAGAAAGAGATCCATGTTCCTGCTTAGCATGAACACAAGATCTCTCTCTTTCCCTCTGACAGAACGGCGATCTGCCTCTCCCGGGAACGGACCACCGTGTTCATCTAGTGAGTCCATCCCCTACACAGTTAGAAAGCATCTCCTAGGGACACAGTTAACCTTTGAATCACCCCTGGTGTTGACCCCTTCCCTGCCAGTGTCATTAGTACAGTTACAGTGCATATTTTTAGCTCTCATCACTGTAATAATGTCACTGGTTCCCAAAAAAGTGTCAAAAGTGTCAGGTGTCCGATCTGTCCGCCATAATGTTGCAGTCCCGCTAAAAATCACTGATCGCCGCCATTACTAGTAAAAAAAATAAATAAAAAAGCCATAAATCTATCCCCTATTTTGTAGATGCTATAACTTTTGTGCAAACCAATTAATATTAGCTTTTAGGATTTTTTTTTTTTTTTTTACCAAAAATATGTTGCAGGATACATATTGGCATAAAATGGATGAAGAAATTAGATTATTTACTTTTTTTTTACTGGATGCGTTTTATAGCAGAAAGTAAAAAATATTGTTTTGTTTTTTTTTGAGAATTGTCAGTCTTTTTTTATAATAATATCACCTAAAGAAAGCTCTATTTGTGGGGAAAAAAACGACATCAATTTTATTTGGGTACAGTGTCGCACGACCGCGCTATTGTCAGTTAACCACTTCAGCCCCGGAAGGATTTCACACTTTAGGACCATTTTCGGACCGATTCGGCGCTGCGTCGCTTTAACTGACAATTGCGCGGTCGTGCGATGTTGTACCCAAACGAAATTTTAGTCCTTTTTTCCCACAAATAGAGCTTTCTTTTGGTGGTATTTGATCACCACTGCGTCATTTCTGATCACCACTATAAACAAAAGAAGAGCGACAATTTTGCAAAAAATCCCAAATTTCTTACTTTTTGCTAAAATACAAATCCCAAAAAAAATAAAAAAACATTTTTTTTCATCGGTTTTGGCCGATTTATATTCTTCCTCATATTTTTGGTAAAAAAAATCGC
>BLSH010115689.1:507663-525729 GCA_018402905.1 Glandirana rugosa
AACTGGCCTGGTCAGGAAGGGGGGTAAATCCTTCCAAGGGCTGAAGTGGTTAAAGCAGTTGTTGATGAAGGTAGCACTATGATTGCAGAATGGAAAGATGCACTTTAAATTTGTCTAGAATCTCCAATCACAATTAAAGGATTTATTACGGGTCTTCAATTACGAATACTATCAGCGAGGGGCCTAGAGAACATTTACTTTGTGCTTAGTGGCCCTTTGAAGAACGTACAGGAATGTGAAATGCATGGCTTTGATTACTCAGCTTTTATCAAACATAAAAGTGAATTAAATGTAACTAATCAGAAATGTATTTTACAGGCTGATAAATACTGAAAACACTTTATATTGCTGCATACTTTTCAACGGTTTTGCATACTGTCGTAATAAAAATGTTCAACTTAACACAGACATGTTTCTTTAAATCATATTATATTTATGGTCCTTGCGTGAATTATGTATATCATGTATTAAAATGCATATTTAACATTCTTTTAGGATTTTTTCCATTTAAAGCGGTTGTAAAGGCTAACATGTTTTTTTTCTAAAATACTTATTTACTCTGTGCAATGGTATGGCACAGAGCTGACCCGATCCTCCTCTTCTGGGTTTCCCTGACGGTGATCTTGGCCCCTCCTCTTCTGTGTCTGCCCCAATAGAAAGCTGCTTGCTATGGTGGCACACCTGGGCCAGGCCGTGTGTCCATAGAGCATACAGCGCAGCTCCGACCCGCCCCCTCACATGATTTGATTGACAGTAGCAGGGGCCAATGGATCCCATTGCTACCTCTGTGTCCTGTGAATGCCTAAAGCTGGGTAAATACAATGAGATTATCAGACAAATATTCATCTGTTTTTTGTTGCATGCCAGTCTCATATTGAAAATGAAGAGGTTACTCAATGTATGAAAATTCTTGTATGAAGTGATGTAATGTGTTGAATAGTTTTGTAATGTGTTCTTTCGTTTCCGAGCATGCGTAGTCTTGCTCTTATATATTTTTTTTTTCAGCTGAAAACCATACTAATCAAATGAAAAATTGGATGTTGTGTTCACTGATAAAAATTTTATAGCATGCACCTTCAGGTTTTGTCGCCCTAAAAGTCAGACTCGGCTCTCGAAAGCACAATACTATCGATCAGTTGGGCCTTAACCACTTCCCGACCGCGCACTGCCTTCTTACTGCATCAGCGTGGACGTATTCTGCGAATCGCTGTAAATAAACGGTGATTTGCGGATGCGCAGCTAGGGGGCTGCCTGCCGCACTCTGCATGAGTGTGCCCGCGGCTCGGGCGGACCCGATGTCTGCCGGTGAGCTGCGATGAGCTGCTAGAGAGAAAGAACGGGGAACCGCCAAAGTAAACACGGCGGTTCCCCGCTCTGTTAGGCGGCATGTAAGAGATCTACTGATCCCTGGCACTGGGATCAGTTTGATCTCTTATGCCCATGGTAGCCCAGCCCCCTCACAGTTAGAACACGCCTAGGGAACACAGTTAACCCCTAGATCTCCCCCTGCAGGTTAACCCCTTCACTGCCAATGACATTTATACAGTAATCCATGGATATTTAAATTTCTGATCGCTGTACAAATGTCATTGGTCCCAAAAAAGTGTCACAAATGTCCGACGTGCCTGCCCCAATATCAAAGTCCCGATAAAAATCGCAGATCGTCGCCATTACCAGTAAAAAAAAAACAAATGTAAAAAAGCCAGAAATGACTTCTCATGGTTTGTAAACGTGGCAATTTTTGCGAAAATCAATCAATAAACGCTGATTGCGATTGCGCGACCGCGCAATTGTTAGTGACGCAGTGCAGAATCGCAAAAAGTGCTCTGGAGCTACAGTGGGAAATCCTTCCTGGGATGAAGTGGTTAAATGAGTATAAACGTGCGTCGACATTAAGCACGTTTAGCACTTGAGCATTAATTCATTACAAAAAAGCATTCTGGCAGATAACAACCGGAGTCGACAAGCCCTTAAAGTGAAATTACAGGTTCATTAACCACTCCCGGACCGCCCGCCGCCATTGTACGTTGATACTTTGACGTAAAATACCATTATTACGGTAGCAGATAGCTACCATAACCCCAGTATTTTTTTAAACAGTGGGCGACCGGCTTTCATATGAAAAAAGATTTGCCACAAGATCACTTTTATGGGGGGCGGGAGAGGTGCCCCGTCGCCACTTTTTCCAACTTACTTTTCAAGTAGAACTCCCATTTGCTCAATTGATGTTACCGTTTATTCACGTAATTGTAAAGCAGGATGCTCGCTGTGCATTTTTCCAACTGCTGAGCTACCCCCCGATGTAAGGGGCAAAAGGATATACTGAGAATATCGACTCTGTAAAATAAATGCTTATACAGTGGAACCTTGGAATGCGAGTAACGCGGTTAACAAGCGTTTTGCAATACGAGCAGATTTTTAAAATAAAATCCTGACTCGGTTTGCGAGCGCTGGATTAAGCCTCTGTGCATGCAATACCGCATGAGGCCAGAGGTGCACGGGGCACTGGTGAGGCTCGGAGACGCTCGGAAGCATTCAGAAATACTCGGAAATACTGAAAGTGTCAACAGTTCCTGAGTGTTTCCGAATGTTTTTGAGCCTCACCAGCCCCCGCCCCTCTGTCCACATACGGTACTGCATAGACAAGAAGTCACTGTGGAACGAATTTTCTGAGTTTCCATTGTTTCCTATGGGGAAGCATGCTTTGATATACGAGAGATTTGGATTACAAGCATTCTCCTGGAACGGATTATGCTCGTAATACAAATTTACACTGTACAGTAAAACCTTGGTTTGAGAGTTTTGCAAGGCAAGCAAAATTTTAAAATACATTTTGACTTGATATACAAGCAATGTTTTGATATACAAGTAGCGTCATGCCACAACGGAGTATAAGGCCTCATAAACACGGAGGTTTCTTAAAAAATAAACAAAACGTCGGGCCCGACGTCAAGGAAAAAAAAAATCTGCGTTTTTCGGCGTTATGCATCGGCGTTAGTGAGCGTTGGCGTCAATAGGCTTTTTTTTAAAAAAAATCATCCCTCTGCTATTTTTCAACCTAAAAATGTTGGCGTCAAAAAAACGCCGGTTAACGCTAGTACGGCATTAGTTGGCGTTTGCTAATACCCTTGTGGAGGCGGCCATTTGTAGATGGAAAGTTTATGGTTACACAACCTATCACATTGCTATAATCTTTTTATATGGACTATAAACTGAAGGATTTATGAATAAATGGTTGTAAAACGAATCATCTGAGTTTCCATTATTTCTTATGGGGAAATTTGCTTTGATGCACGAGTGCTTTGGATTACAAGCATGTTTCTGGAACGAATTATGCTCGCAATCCAAGGTTTTACTGTACATGTTCAATTTGCTTTACGCTGCACAGCACCACACCAAATAATGCCTGCCAGATCTGCCCACCCAAATGTTGTTCAGCCATTGCCAGAAGTAAAGCAGCACCACTTTAAGGTAAATATCTCAGTGTTCTTGCACACTGCTGCCAGGGGGTGGTAAAAACAGGTGGCTGAGCCACGGTTTTACTACCCCTTGGAACTCTGACATTGCAGCCGTACAGGGTTGTACACATGCATATACATGTATCGTGGTTGCAGCAACTTTTAACTGCAGAGTCTGACAGATGGAACCGCCTGTCAAACTCGCCAATTGGGATCAATTAGGCCATTGTGCAACCATGAGCCGTCTCTGACGCTTGGCTCACAGTTGCGGTTCAATGTAAAATTGCTGTTATTAAAAGTAGGAAAAACCCAAAAACCAGGTCCCAGCAGTAGTGCCTCCTGAATGCCTGCCAGCCACTGCTATACCATCCTCTGAAAAGTGATCCACCGTGGATCACTTTTCAGAATGTGGTAAGCATTACCGCCAGTGTGAGAGGGCCCATTGTTATAATTGCGCTGTGGTAACGGAAGTGTTATGCATACCTCCCAACTTTTTGAGATGGAAATGAGGGACACCTATTAGCAAAAGTATGTCGACATAAAACACACCCCCTGCCACACCCCTTTAAAGGAGAATTATGCCAAAAAAATGATTAGTTAAACCCAGAGGTGCTTTTCTTTTACCACTGCTATTCCTTTATACTGACTTTTGAAATTTACAAATGCTGCAATTTAGAAATTGGATGACAGGGTTAGCACTGGGAAACACTTTTTGAAAGATAAAAAAATGCATTATATACACAACTATATGGATCAGACCAAAATGAGGGACAAATGAGGAGGAAAGAGGGACTTTGTTCCAAATCAGGGACAGTCCCTCAAAATCATAGACAGTTGGGAGCTATGGTTATGTGCCTTGATGTGATGCATCCCTATTCCTTCTGAGTGGCATCCCATTTCGCCTTTCCAGCGCACTTGCAGTGCAGCACAATGTACAGTGCACTGTTGAAAAAGCTGCATGTGCAATTTTTGACTCCACGTGAAGCCTCAGGCAGCACAGTCAAATGTGTGGACTACCTTAACACAAGGCACATTAAAGTGTTTGTAAACCTCAGACGTAAAATATGAACAAAGCATATCTCTCTATAATGTGTACTTATCTCAATCCAGAGCACTAAGTGGCATTTTTGTCTGCGGCTTCATTCTTCTGCTATCAGCAGGAGTCACTTCCAACAAGTTTTCCTGACACCAAGAGAAATATGGTGTCAGGGGATGGCACAGCTTGTGATTGGCAGCCTCAGCTATGTTCCTGTATGCTGTGTAAAGGGAAGCAAGTCCCTTCCTATAATCAGCTCAGAGTTCTCCTTACTAATGTAGCTTCAGCTCTCCGCACTCTGTTTTTTAAAGTGGAGTTCCACCCAAAAGTGTAACTTTCGCTTTAAAGGAAGGTGACCCCCTGACATGCCACGATTGGCATATCATTTTTTTTTGGGGGGGGGGGCGGGGGACCCTGTTTTCACAGGTCCCAGGTCCACTTTCTCCCCTAGAGCAGCGGCTCTGGAAGGAAGTTCACCTCCCTCCCCCCCCGGCAATCTTCTGGGACACATCACAGGTCCCAGAAGACACACTGGCCATTCACAAGGCGCAACACGACTCGGGCATGCGCAGTGCGCGCCCAGCTTTGAAGCCAAAGCCGGGTGCCCACACTTGTGATGCCAGCGCCGCCGAGGGGAGAGGGAGAAGAACGAGCCCTCGGACGACCGCATTGCTGGAGCCAGGGACAGGTGAGTGTCCGATTGCTGACTTTTAACTGGGTGGAACTCCGCTTTAAGAGCTGAGAGATCCTGTGTAAATCCCTCACTTTGAATGGATGTAGAGGAGAGAAGACTGCAGATAAACTGGTACAACTTACGAAGGAGGATTTGTATCACCCGCAGCTATTCACTTCACTGGGTATATGTAAGGGTTTACAACCACTTTAACACATGTATTGTTATCACTGTGGGCCAGGCTGGTAAGATTGGGCCCTTATATAAACAGCAATTTGATGCAATGTTTACTGAGCAGTAAACAAAGTAACTGTTTCTAAAGTCAGAAAGTTTACTCAAATTACATGAATCAGAGTCCTGTGCAATTCCTATAACATAAGCACACACATCTATACAACATTGGTGTGCGCAACCTATTGCATTAGGGTGTGCACCCCAGAACACAAACACACATGACTGTATATCAGCAGAGCAGTGGAGGATGTCAGTATAAGTGGAGGGTGTCAGTAGACATGGAGGGTGTCAGTAGACGTGGAGGGTGTCAGTAGACGTGGAGGGTGTCAGTAGACGTGGAGGGTGCCAGTAGAAGTGGAGGGTGTCAGTAGAAGTGGAGGGTGTCAGTAGAAGTGGAGGGTGTCAGTAGAAGTGGAGGGTGTCAGTAGAAGTGGAGGGTGTCAGTAGACGTGGAGGGTGTCAGTAGACGTGGAGGGTGTCAGTAGAGCAGAGATTGAGGTCAGTAGGGCAGTGGCAGTGTCAGTAGTTTTTATTTCTATTATATTTTTACAATATTATTTTGCAGTGTTTTTTTTTTATTTTTTTATTTTAGGAGTGAATTAAGAGTCTAAACAGAAAGAAAGGAACTGGTGACAGAGCTTCCCCAGTCCCTTTCTCTGCAGCCTCAGCTGCACTGGACGGTGAAAGAATGGGAAGTGCTCTGTGCTGAGCGGCTTCCTGTTCATTCACAAACAGAAGCACAGTAAACATAGTTTACTATGCTTCAGTTAAGAATGAGCACAAGAGCAATTGGTACAGATCACTCACTGTGTTCATTCATTCATCCATCCTGAATCATCCCTGCACTGGCAGCACTGCAGGGGGGGGGGGGAGACAGGGGACACCAGGAAGCAGACGGAATCAGTACCACACAGGGTGATTAGGGTGTGCCCAGGCACACTGGCACACCATGTGCAATACAATATCAGTAGGTGGGCACTTAGAGTGTACTTCTTGCAGTCTCTGCTGTAAAAAGTTCCCCCCCCTTACTTTCTGCATTACCAAGTATTGTACATTCAAACTTCCAAGGCAGGTTTGAACATAAATGGTGGCCATGAGCAAAGTACTGCCAGCAGCAGGGAAACTATTCCAGCATTACCAACAGATGTGATCCAGGATCACCAGATACCGATGGACATGGGGTAGAAGGGACTGTTGCAGATTGCAGTATATTGGTTAAAATATTGAACTTCACAGCGGGTAGTCTATGCTCCTTTGCAGGCATCCTCAAACTACGGCCCTCCAGCTGTTGCGGAACTACACATCCCATGAGGCATTGTAAAACTCTGACATTCACAGACATGACTAGGCATGATGGGAATTGTAGTTCCTCAACAACTGGAGGGCCATAGTTTGAGGACCCCTGTTTTATAGTGTAAGTCTGTTAGCAGCAATTATGACTATAAGCAAACCATAGCAACTTCGAACTTTTAAAAGACAAGAAAGAGGAGCATAATTTAGCACCGCCAGGCACAAGACGTGGGCAAACGCCCAATCATTTCATATAGCCAGGGATGGGAATCAATATTTAACAAAGGATACCTATCTTCATGTGTTTACACAGCAATAGGTTTCTAAATAAATAACCAAAAGTAGCAATCACTTAAATAAACAGCAACTTCCTTCCTCACCCATAGCTGCAAAACTCATTTTTTCCCCAAAAATAAAATTATTTTGTGCTACGGACAATTTATACAATTTTAACTTTACACTAATTTTTCAAAATCCACAACATAAATCCTGAGAGCAAATCGGGAATGGTAACAACTGAACCCAAATGTATGTATTCCTATCCAGATGCCATCACTAAATGAGGGCAAGGACAAGGGAACATCGCTCCAAAAAAGCCCGGCCCCTCCAAAACAGAGGAGCTGTGTGCTAGCAATGTTTGTCTCATTCTACAGAGTAACCCATCTTCCTCCATGTCACTTATCCAACTCAGCTTTCTTTATGACAGTGGTATCTAAAAGTATGCCACAAGTTCATCTTTAATAGCACTAAGCCACCACTCCTGATATTTTTATTGTTGCCATAATTTCTAAATTCTCTCTGCAACTAAATTACCCAAATTATCGGCACTACTCAACTGACAGTTCGAAGACAACCAGGGTGACAGTTTGACAGGCTATATTCCACAATGACTGTGATTTGCTTTCTTGTATTTTTGGCACTGAACATTCCATACTAAATAGCTGGTTTAAAATAATAGCAGTAAAAAAAAAAAAAAAAGAAGGTAGAAGCTGATACTGTCTAAGACCCCTTATCTGCATTTAAGTTTGGTGGTTAGCACTTCTACCTTGTAGCATGGGACCCCTGGTTTGAATTGGGATACTACTGAATCCTAACAGGACATTATCTGCATGGAGTTTGCATGTTCTCCCAGTGCTTGTGTGGGTCCAGGCATGCTGGTAGTGTCCTGTCTAAATTGGCCCTAGTATATGAGCTACAGACCTTAATCTGACCATACACTCAATAATCGAATTGTACAATTTCCTTTAGAAATAGAAGGACAAACCTAAACTATTGTACTCAATTTGTATCAATTCAGGCAGGCTTTTACACACTGCATAGATGATGGTATATCTAAAGCTGGCCATACACTGTACAATCTACTTTAGATTTACCAAAAACTGTAATATGAAGGTAAATCTAAACAATTCATTGCATTAGTATCAAATCAGGCAGGCCCTTGTACCACATAGCTGATGGTAGATCTAGAGAAGATTGTACAATCAGATTGTATAGTGCAGCCTTTCTCAAGGTCCCCAGTGGAACCGCTAAAATAATTTTCTGATCTCGGAGGAACCCTTATTGAAACCAGTGTATTGGGGGTCAATGGCAAAAATGTCCCTTAGTGGTCACTAGGGTGAATGAAACCCTTAGAGTGGTGGTCAGAATGTCACCTTTACAAATAATTTAAAAAATCACGGGGATCTGTCAATTAGTGGTAGACTCAGAATTATCCAGGTAGATGGGAGGTCAATCAACCACAGCTCAAGGAACCCTAAGCAACCTCTGAAGAAACCCTAGAGTTCCATGGTACCCCGCTTAAGAATGGTTGGTATATGGAAGCCTTTTTCGACTCATTTAATACAGAGGAACCCTTAAAATACACTTTACAGCCTCTGTATAATGGTAAATGGGAAGAATCCTCCCTTACAGAGAGCAAAAAGATTCTTGGTTAGTGCCTTCTTCTCATCTGAGAGTCAGAAGTTGCTCATTGCGCAAGGAACCCCAAGCAACTTTTGAAGGAACCCTAGAGTTCCATGGAACCCTGGTTAAGAATGGCTGGTATAGTGTTTGGAAGCCTTTTTCAACCCATTTAATATTAAGGAACCCTTGAAATACACTTTCTAAGATCAGTGTAATAGTAAATGGGAAGAATCCTTCCTTACAGAGAGCAAAAAGATTCATTGCTGAAAGTGGCTTCTCATCTGAGAGGCAGAAGCTGATCACCGGTCAAGGAAGCGCCAACAACCTTTGGAGGAACCTTAGTGTTCCATGGAACCCTGGTTAAGAATGGCTGGTATAGTGTATGGAAGCCTTTTTGAACCTGTTTAATGTGGAGGAACCCTTGAAATAACTTTCCAGGCTCAGTGTAATGGGCAATATGAAGAATCCTCCCTTACAGATAGCTCAAAGGTTCATTGTTGTCAGTGGCTTCTCATTTGAGAGGCAGAAGTTGATCACTGGTCAAGCCACTGTTGGAGAAACCTTAGTGTTCCATGGATCCCTGGGTGAGAAAGGCTGCTGTATGGCCTGGAGATTGTCAGCTTTAGATTGTAAGTTCCTTGAAGGCAGGGGCTGATATGAATGTATAATTTATAAACTGCTGCGTAAATCGTTGGATATATATCTATATACACAGTATATAAAATGTACATTATGTAAAGTGTTGTGTAAATCGTTGGATATATATATATCTATATACAGTATATAAGATGTACATTATGTAAAGTATTGTGTAAATCGTTGGATATATATATATATCTATATACAGTATATAAGATGTACATTATGTAAAGTGTTGTGTAAATCGTTGGGTATATATATATCTATATACAGTATATAAGATGTACATTATGTAAAGTGTTGTGTAAATCGTTATATATATATATATCTATATACAGTATATAAGATGTACATTACGTAAAGTGTTGCGTTAATCGTTGGATATATATATATCTATATACAGTATATAAGATGTACATTATGTAAAGTGTTGTGTAAATCGTTGGATATATATATATATCTATATACAGTATATAAGATGTACATTATGTAAATTGTTGGTGCTGTATAAAAACCTGTAAGAAATATATAAAACGAACTGCCATGTATAAACTGCTTTCCAAAACATAAACAATACTCTACAAGTTGCCTATTTATCGGTCATCATTTTTGCACCATTTCTATGGATGTATTGAGGATGGTGGCCCCCCTATGTATCTACAGTCCCTGTAAAAGTGTTCAATGTAACAAGTTATTAACAAAGCACCTCCACCAAGTAAAACTGGACTATGAGGGGGATTTACTGAGAATCTGGAATAGCCGCACTTGACAACCAATCAGCTTCTAGATTTCATTTTCAAAGCTTAACTGAACAAGCTGAAGCTTGACACTGATTGGTTGCCATGCACAGCTACTCTGGTTTTAGTAACCCCTCGATATGTGTAACAAGGCAAAGAGTTATAAGTAAAGCGCTGTAACCGATAGCAACCAGCGGACGATGGTTTTTGATTATTCAGATTTCTGGCTCATTTGCACTTCCACCATCCCTGATCATCGCCTTCTTCAATGACCAACTTAAAGGGAAAAGCTGCATCAACAGCCCCCAGGTCAGCAATCAATGAGGAACTTGCCCTTAGACCTGGGGGGAAGGTGTGCCCTGGTCCCCCCTGCTTACCTGTGGATGTTGTCTCCATGGCAACCGGTGGATGCCCTGCCAGCTGAGCTTTGATGGTCCTTCTCTGGTCCAGGGAGCTCCAGGCGCCTCCTGCTGATTCCCCCTCCTCCTGAGCCGCATCTCCTTCCATCCATGGGCTCAGCTCCTCCGGATTAGCGGCCATGGCTCGGTGTGTGGCGGCTTGTGTATGGCAGATGTAGGGGGAGGAGGAGGGAGGGGACCGGTCAGTGCTGCAGTGTCTCCGGGAAGATGCCACAACCACTGGAGCGTTACGCAGGTGGAAATGGCTTGTGTAGTTTCCACTAGTTCCACCCTACGTCACGGCCCAGGCCGGCCAATCACAGGCCGGGGTTTAGCATTCCTAGCTACCGCCCTGCAACCCTTCCAGCGCTGGAACGATGCGCAAGATGCGCGCTGGGTGCTGGCGGAGGGGGCACGGCCGGGCTCTAGGGGGTGACAATGACTGGCAGCCTGCAGCATTTAAACGTGTGAAATATCGCTTCATTCTGTGTTTTCTGCATGCCAAGTCATGATAACAATAGGCGGCTGGGAGGTCTCTGTCTTCATCGTCTCTATAGAGAAACATCATCATCACTATATATAAATATATAGGCTTTCCCTATAACCCTTCCAATAACTTTCTGCTGTCAGGAAACCCCTTCTAATGATGACTGGAGCCAAGGCTAAGCTTAGGCATGCAAGGGCAACTCCACTTTCATGGGCGAGAAAATAGCAAATATATTTATACAGTATGTCACAAAAGTGAGTACACCCCTCAGATTTGTGTAAATATTTTATTCTATCTTTTCATGTGACAACACTGAAGAAATTACACTTTGCTACAATGTAAAGTAGTGAGTGTACAGCTTGTATAACAGTGTAAATTTGCTGTCCCCTCAAAATAACTCAACACACAGCCATTAATGTCTAAACCCCTGGCAACAAAAGTGAGTACACACCTAAGTGAAAATGTCTAAGTGAAAACAGCGAACACACTCACTCACTGTGTTGATTCTTAACGGAATCATATTAAACTGTGTTTACTATGCTTCAGATTGTGAATGAATAGGAAGCCGCTCAGCACAAGGCACTCCCCATTCTTTCACTGCCCTGTGCAGCTGAGGCTGCAGAGAGAGGCATTTGCGTTTGAGCTTTGGGGTGCACACCCTAATGTAATAGGCTGCGCACACCTATGAATATTATGTGACACAAGTCATATTGTAATTGAATGTTATTAGAGGCTGCATTTTTTCTGTAAAATGCAATGCGATATTAGAACTAATAGTTCTGTATACAGAATGTGTACAGAACATCCCCCCAGAAACATAATTTCCTGCTTGTGTGATTGGCTTGCTAATTTTCCCAGAAGTCTGCACTAAGATACAGGTCAGGTTTTTGGCATTTCCTGCAACAAAAAATGTATTTTTGGTGAGATACTCCCAATAGGAAATCACATCTAAAGGGATGCAAACCCTACAATTTTCCTTATTAGAGCCCTGATTCTGCACCAGCTGATAAATAATTATGAAACCCCTCCCATTAGACTCACTCAGCACAGAGCAACAAACAGGGATTTCCTCAGAATAACAAAAAGGTATCTGCAACACAGTTTGCAAAAATCCTTGTAATGCAGGGTTCCCCAACCCCGGGGCCACGGCCCACTGCCGGGCCATTGCCTGTTTGCAGCCAGGCCTGACGTGCGGCGCCGGGCGAGCAGAGAGATGCATTCGTCTCTCAACACCTGCCCAGATCACCGCTCTTCCGCCCACACAGCGGAGCCGCTATACTGCAGTGAGGCGGGGGAGCAGAGAGATGAGATCATCTCTCACCGCCGACTGGATCACCACTCTTCTGCCCACACAGCAGGGCCGCTGCACTGCTGGAAGTGACAAACCGCATCTGATGACAGGTGACAAACCACATCTGGTGGCAGGTGGCAAACCACATCTGGTGGCAATTCACATCTGGTGGCAGGTGACAAACCACATCTGGTGGCAATTCACATCTGGTGGCAGGTGACAAACCACATCTGGAGGCAGTTGGCAATCCACATCTGGTGGCAAGTGGCAAGCCACATCTGGTGGTATGCGGCAAACCACATCCGGTGTCAATCCACATCTGGTGGCAGGTGGCAATCCACATCTGGTGGCAGGAGACAAACCGCATCTGGTGGCAATCCACATCTGGTGGCAGATGGCAATCCACATCTGGTGGCAGGTGACAAACCACATCTGGTGGCAATCTACATCTGGTGGTAGGTGGCAATCCTGATCTGGTGGCAGGTGGCAATCCACATGTGGTGGCAGATGGCAATCCACACCTGGTGGCAGTTGACAATCCACATCTGGTGGCAGGTGGCAATCCAAATCTGGTGAAAGGTAGCAATCCACATCTTGTTCAGGTGGCAATCCACATCTGGTGGCAGGTGACATGGAAAGTGACAATATACATCTGGTGGCAGGCGACGTGGCAAGTGACAAACCACCTCTGGTGGCAAGGGACATGGCAAGTGACACTCTGCATCTGGTGGCAGATTCTGCATTATGGTGAGTTGAACTATTTAATTTTATATTACTATGTAATGATAGAAATAGTGTGCTTCAATCATCCTGACACCATATCAGCCATGGTGTCATGATGATTGAAGCACTAACACCAGCCATCTCCCTGACAAATTGCCAGCGAAAAGCCGCATTACCCCCCCCCCTTTCCCCGGGCCTTGGCACTATTTTATTTTTATAATATATTTTTTATTTATTTTATTCCACAACACTGGTCCCCAGTACCAAAAAAGGTTGAAGACCACTGTTGTAATGTACAAAGATTTGTGCTGGGAGATTTCAGCCCCCACCACCCAAAAAAAACACCAGCCGCCACTGATAGTGACATCATCGTGGCTCGGCCTTTCAAGCTGCTGGTGCCCGCAAACCCGGAAGGAAGACCGGGTGAAGATAGAAGCCCTGTCAGCGGTGACAGTGCACCACTGAAAGACTTCTTTTCAAGGTAGGTGATGAATACTAGTGCATTATGCTCTTAAAGTGATACTAAACACCCAATGTTTAATTTACATTGTCCCTTTTATTTCTGCATATGGATGATGGCACTTTTTTTAATAATAAAAAGAAAAATATCTAAGGCTGGGTTCACATATATCTGAATTGGGCGTATTTTACACCTCATCCAATTCGCATAACATGTGAGTGTGACCGGCTATCAATGGAGCCGGTTCACACATATCCGGGGTGGCTGCAGTGCAAATTTGAAAAGGGTCCTGTGTGTTTTTGGGCCTGGTTCAGGTGCGAATTCAGGGAAAAATTCACACCTGAATCGCATCTGAACCGGTGAACACAAACGTGCAGGACACTGGACTTCAAACTGCAGCCGGACCTGTGTGAACCCAGCCTAAGTACCTTTTTCCTAATCAATATACAGCTGTCACATGACCCAGCTCTTTCCCACCTGTCTGCACAGAATCATAAGCAGGAGGAGCTTCTAGTCCTCTGCTGCTGATCACGTGTTAAAAAAAGAGGTATTAATATCAATAAACGGTTTTAAATTGTTATACAAATATATATTGAAATCTTATTATTACTATTTTTTGGCAATAACATGGTGTGGGTGGATTTCTGCTAGTCACAGGCTGTGTACATTGTCACACCCCTCCAGCCTGTGTCTTACAATAAGAAGGAGGGGAAGCCTCCATTATTCTATATGCAATATTCTGCCCCGGTGTGTTTAGCTGGTTAGTGGGCATGGAGGAGGATGGAGGGAGTGGGCTGTCATTTACCACTGTGTATAGGTCCACATGTGTGACTCTATAGTCACATGGGCTGCTCAGATGTGATAGGGAGGAAATGTTCAGCATAGAAACTCACTGAAAAATGAGCATGTGCAGATCTGCCAACACTGCTCTGCAAAATCCCTAGCTGAATTGGGGACATGAACAGAAGTTAGAGATAGAGAGCAGCAGGATAAACCAGTTTTTTTACAGAATAGGAGGCAAAATGTTGCCTCAGCACAGGTGGTTGTGGAGTAGTTGCGGCACAGCCCCGTCCGCTGCTGTTGTAGCTTAACCACTTGCTGTCCTTAGACCCCATTTGCACAGGGCGCAGTCTTACATCTTCCATGCAAGGCCGTATTTTACCGGCCTGGGGATGCACAGCTGTTGCGTGCATCCCTATGCCTGTGTCCCATTCATTTCTATTGGGACATGTGGCTACATGGGCAAAGCTTGTCTGTGTCATAATATAACATACGGGTGGGTGTGGGTCCTTAAATGCATGCTGTATGCGCAGGGGTCCACACCCACCTGCATTATATTAGTGGGCCTGTTGTTGGTTGTGGGTCATAGCCTGGAGACTCCTGCATTAGATGCTGGAATTTAATGTAGTAGATACCAATACTATAGTGGTCTTCAGTAGCCTCTGGGTCTTGTGCTGAGCGGCTTCCCTGCTGCATTCTGAACACAGACTACTCGGAACACTCACTCTTCAACTGAAACCGAATGGCCATAACTTCCCTTCAGATGAATTTAGACTAAGATTTGATCAAGCTGTGGAAATTATGGATCATTTTGCATCACTTGGCAGCACTGAAATAATTTTTTTCATGAATTTGATCGTATTTCAATCAATTGAATTATGAGGTTGCATGAGAAACAGTGATATGATCGATAACTTACCATCATATCTTCTAACTAAAAACTGAATTCAACTTCCCTGTGTGTGGCATATTGATTATGTTGATAACTATTGATCAATTATTACTATTTGGAGATCGATCAGAAAAGGAATAGAACATTTATCAAAGTGTGTACGGCCACTATTAGTGTGATAGGAAGAAAGCTCCTTATGGTGGCCAGACATGGAATAATTATATATACTGTGACAGCAGGCAGGTAAACTCACCTAGTTGCATCCAGAATGGCAGGTATATTTGTCCCAGGTTTAGACTCTATGCTGATTTCTACTACTAGAGGGAAGTGCTGAGAGTCTATCAGGGGTAGAGGTAATGAGTCCAGCTGAGTTGAGCTGGCTCATTAAGGCCTCTACAAAAACTCCCAGCTGGCTTAGGGAGTTTCTCCACCCTGGAACCAGTTTCTGTGTGAATAGACTGGGGAGCTTTACACAAATCCTAAGAAGCATGTGTGGTTCGTTATAACAGCAGGAAGATAGGTGCTAGGAGTAGGACAAGGCTGCACCTAGCTGGCGGACAGGGAAACCTACAAAGTTTAGTAAGTGACCAAGTTGGCAAGGATTTATTTTAAGGTTTGTTTTTGCTTTGCCGTTTTTCTACAATTGTATATAGTGTAAATAAACCGCACTTGTGTTTTCATCTACAACTGCTGTTTCACTGTGCCTGTTTTGTGTAGTGAACCCTTCCAGGGGGTCACACACATCTGCTGCCAAGCTAACCCCCTTACAATACATACACTAATATTGTCAACAGATTTATTGTTCAATCAGAAATATGAGGGAAATATCAAAATATTGTTCATTGTGCCATACACTTAACAATTATAATAGACTATCTGCTTCCCTACCGGCTGATTTTCTGACCAGACTGCTTAGAATTCAGTGGCGGCTGGTGTTTTTTTTTGGGGGGGGGGTGGCAAACAATATACCCACAGCCACCTCCCCCCCAAGACCCGCTTCCTGATTGGCCGGGAGGAGAATCAGTGTGATTTTTTTTGAAGGATGGATTTTTTTGTATGTGATTTTTGTGGACGGGAGACCAGTCACTGCACTGCTTGATTCAGGTAGTGTGGTAACCTTGGTAAAAAGCAATTGTGTAAATCCTGCAAGGTTACACCCTAGCACTGTCGGAGTCATTTGCATCCATGGGGACACCCGTGACTACCAGACAGCGGTGGTTGAGATTGACACCCCTTGCGGTAGTGTGACTCATTCATTGGGGGTGGTACCTTCACTACTTTATAGCGCCCTAGTGGGCAGGGATTTTCCCCATTTTTGGAGGTTATGGGAAGTCATCGGGACCTCTCGCCAGGGCCGGCTCTACCACTAGGCGAAGTAGGCGGCCGCCTAGGGCGCACTTCTGACCAGGGCGCCCAGCCCCTGCCCATATACTACCCCAGCCTGTCTATATACTACCCCAGCCTGTCCATATACTACCCCAACCTGTCTATATACTACCCCAGCCTGTCCATATACTACCACAGCCTGTCCATATACTACCCCAGCCTGTCCATATACGTGTGGATCACGGCTGGCATGAGGAAGTGAGCTTGTGCCGCCATTATTTGTCTTTAGGCCGGGCCCAGAGGCACAGGTGCGGGCCTGTGGACCACTGCTAAAGAAATAGGTAGAGAGGCACTGCAAAAATCTCCATCTCCTCCACCTCCATCGTATACTTGGACAGGACAAATTGGGTGGAGTCAGGGGCGGAGCCGAAGGGGCGGCAAAATTAGGTTTCGCCTAGGGCGTCAAAAATCCTTGCACCAGCCCTGCCTCTCGCCAGACCTGTTTTGCCAAAGGGAAGGGGAGACTGGTGGCAGGACCGAGGAGGGAGGAGACCCTCTTCCTTTTCCTGTACTGGCTGGGGAGCCAGAGGAACTGAAAGATCGCTCACAGCGGGGGGGGGCTAATGACCCAGACAATGTCTCTGACCCTGACGGTGAGTGTGAACTGAATGTCGTACCTGACTTATAGGTCCGGAGAGAAGACTTGTTTACAGAACAACTACGGGATGTCACTCTCCTTAGAGCCAGAGAAAACATGAAGGTGATGGATGGGGAGCCTGTGGATCCTAATTGGGGGGTGTCTATTCCCTACACGGTGCTTAAAAATAATTTGTTGTATCAGGTGGTGAAACGTGGGGATATCAGGAAAAGCTCACCAGCTGGTGGCGTTGTGGCTCCCTGATCCATGGGCTGCAGTTCCAGTTTACACCAGTGGGTGTCTCCCAACAGCCAGTAGCTCACTTAGTCATCACCTGATGCTTGTTGCAGGAAGGATATTTAAATCCTGTCTGTCCTAATCTGATTGCCCTGGTGTTTTGGTCTCCATGTGCCCCTGACCTGTGAGCCTGTATCTGTTCCTGGACCCCTGTCTTGCAGCCTGATCCCTCCCCACCTGCTCTCTCTGTCATCTGTTCCCTGTTCCTGCCCTGTCTTGCCCCCAGTTCCCTCTGACTGATCTCCTGTGTATGACCCTGGCTTGGCTACATTTACAGTTTTGCATTTCCCTATCCGTGGTATATACTTTGTTTAGGCAGTTCTTTGTGTGTCACTATTTTGTTATTTGGCTTGTTTTACACGGTTTGCTATGTTGGAGGTGCGTTTATATCTTTATCCACTTATCTTTTAACCACTTGACAACTGGGCACTTAAACCCCCTTCCTAACCAGACCAATTTTCAGCTTTCAGTGCTCTCACATTTTGAATGACAATTACTCAGTCATACTACACTGTACCCAAATGAAATTTTCGTCCTTTTTTTCACACAAATAGAGCTTTCTTTTGGTGGTATTTAATCACCACTGGGGTGTTTATTTTTTGAGCAATAAATGGAAAAATACCGAAAATTTTGTAAAAAAATGCATTTTTCTTTATTTCTGTTATAACATTTTGCAAATTAGTAATTTTTCTTCGTAAATTTTGGCCAAAATTTATACTGCTATATGTCTTTGGTAAAAATAACCCAAATTAGTGTATATTATTTGGTCTTTGTGAAAGTTATAGAGTCTACAATCTATGGTGCCA
>BLSH010115689.1:529155-540252 GCA_018402905.1 Glandirana rugosa
CTCATAACCTGTTTCGGTTGAGATGTGTCTGAACTTAATTACCGACTTGCAGTGGTTTGTATGACGGGACTAGTTGATCCCTTACTCGATCTGCTTACATAAGATTGTCGACTAGTGACCGGGTGAGTAAGTCATAGACCGCCGTTATGAGAAAGAGGAGACGGTGGTCGTTCCTTTTGCGCGCGGGAGCGCGATTGTGGGAGGACGTTATATAACGTCCTCCCACAACAATGGGTGCCACTTGCCGACGTGTAACTACGTTACACGGTCGGCAAGTGGTTAAATAAATTATATTATTTTACAATACTTTTGTCTGGCATTCTGTTGCAGTTCACACATCTCTGGTCATACCAGTTGCTGACATAACACTAAGGCCATCCTGACCAGAAGTGACTGCACAGGGAAGCCATTTTGGCTCTGCTGTTTGTGACGAGATGCATCCAGAGCAGGTTGTATACTTTTCCTTGCTGGTGGCAGAGGAGAAAGAGTATTGCCGCCAGATACTGAATGAGTGGGCCAGTGATCAGCTGTTAGAATACATTCGTCTAGCTCATTCCCTAGTTGATCAGGGCAGTATGTTTGGTGACGTTCAGCCATTAATTCAAGTCTGTGTAGAGTTGGCTTTGTCCAATACTCCTAAAGGCAGTGATGACTTTGTTCCCTCCTTCAGATTGGCTCAGATAGACTCACTGGTTTGGTTATTAAAGGATGACTTAGGTTACTTCTTTGAGTGATATACAGTATGCTCTCATCAGGTGCCAGTGGAGTGTCTTAACGCAGTGCAGTCTCTTGTCAGACAGGCAGCATGTAAACTGAATTTTGTTCTGCCATTACTACAGGCTTGGTCAGATATGTCACAGTCAACTTGCACCAACCTATTCCTGCTGTTAGAAACCTACCTTCTCAAATCTCTCTCTCTCCATCATCCACAACAGCCACAGTTGGAGCCCAGTATACCCTGCTACCAACCATGTGGCAGTACCTTGTTTCCGCTTGCTGCACCTACCCTGCCTTTAACCCATTGACAAATACCTCTTCTCCATTACCTACGGCAACCCCCCAGAAATCTTCCTTAGCAACTGCTCCCTCTTTTTCACCATCCCTCAGCTTTTCGCTTCCATCAGCTGAATCCCCTGCTCGTAGCCCTGCATCCACATGCAGAACCTTGGTGACTAAATCAAAAAAGAAACTGAAGTTTTTCCCAACTTGCACAATCCTGCCACTATCCAAATCTGCCTACATACCAGCTGATCTGTTCCAGCCTGCCTCCACACCAGCCGATCTGTTCCAGCCTGCCTCCACACCTGCTGACCTGCTCCAGCCTGCCTCCACACCAGCCGATCTGCTCCAGCCTGCCTCCACACCAGACAATCTGCTCCAGTCTACCTCCCTGATTGCCAATGGGGTTTGGCCTTTGTCTGACAGACCTAAACATGCTGCACAACCTACTGATCCTGTGCCTGCTGTTTGTCCTGCTGATCCTGTGCCCAGGGTCCAGCCTGCTGTTTTGATGCCCACTGTCCAGCCTGCTGTTCCTGTGCCCGCTGTTCATCATGCTGTTCCTGTGCCCACTACCTATGCAGCTGATCCTGTACCCACTTCCTATGCTGCTGATTCTGTGCCCGCTGTCCAGTCTGCTGATCCTGTGCCCACGGTCCAGCCTGCTGTTCCAATGCTGGCTGTCCATCCTGCTGTTCTGGCGCCCGCTGTCCAGCCTGCTGTTCCAGTGCCTGCTGTCCAGCCAGCTGTTCCGGTGCCCGCTGTCCAGCCTGATGATCCGGTGCCCGCTGTCCAGCCTGATGATCCGGTGCCCGCTGTCCAGTCTGATGATCCGGTGCCCACTGTTCAGTCTGATGATTTGGTGCCCGCTGTCCAGTCTGATGATCCAGTGCCGGCTTTCCAGTCTGATGATCTGGTGCCCGCTGTCCAGCCTGATGTGCCTCTACCAGCTGCCCAGCCTGATGTGCCTCTGCCCACTGCTCAGCTTGATGTCCCTCTGCCTGCTGCCCAGCCTGATATGCCTCTGCCCGCTGCCCAGCCTGATGTTCCTCTACCCACTGCCCATCATGATGATCTGGTCCCTGATGCCCAGTCTGCCTCTGGATGTTCTGTGCCCAACAACCTGCCTGCCTCTGATGGTCTGCTGCCCAGTGATCTTGCTCATCTTCTCCCTACCACACAACCGGGTTCTACTGAAGGCTCTGAAACCTCATGTGCCTTATATGGGTTACCTGCTTGGCCTAAGATTCAGTTGACAGTTGCCTTGGTCGATTCCCTCTGGCAGTGTGTTACTCCTATGGCACCCAAGCCTGGTGGTCCGGACATACCCTTGGTAACTGATAGCTGTATGTGCCTTTATGACCCTGGTCATGGTAAGCTCCTGGGGAATGGCAGAATAGATCTGTGCCTTGCCATGATCCGGGTGCGACTGCCACAGCTCTGGGTGTACTAGGGGACCTGGGTCGGGTAACCAGTGCCTTGGAAAGACCTAGTTGGCTTTTGATGTGCAGAGCCAAACCAGTAAACCAGGCAAGCAACTTAGTTATGACAAGACCTCTGTTAGTTAAGACCTCTGTGTCTGTATTCCTGTATTGTCACATGACCCCAGGGCTAAATTTGAAGATTACCCGTGGGAGCCCAGTGTTGGGGTATCTGCTGTTTTGAGGGACTTGAAGTGTTGAATGTGGTACATCTTAGGGAATCTGGCAAGCAGGACACCCAGCCAGTCGCTTGATCCCAATAGTGGGATACCCAGCCAGTTACCTGACCTGGGTGGGGGGGACATTTTGCTTATCAATGGATCTTGGCAGTAGGGCATCTTGCTTGGAACCTCTACACTAAACTTTTTCTTGGGACTTGGATAATGGAAGACTGTTTTTTATGGACTGATTCAGCTATTGCTGTTTGGAGAGCCCTGAGGCCGCTCCTTAGAGGGGGGGTAATGTCAGGAAAAGACTCACCAGTTGGTGGCGCTATGGCTCCCTGATCCATGGGCTACATTTTTAGTTTCCACCAGCGGGTGTCTCCCAACAGCCAGAAGCTCACTTAGTCATCACCTGATGCTTGTTGCAGGAAGGATATTTAAATCCTGTATGTCCTAATCTGATAGCCATGGTGTTTTGGTCTCCATGTGCCCCTGACCTGTGATCCTGTATTCTGCATCCTGTATCTGTTCCTGGACCCCTGTCTTGCAGCCTGATCCCTCCCCACCTGCTCTCTCTCCGTCATCTGTTCCCTGTTCCTGCCCTGTCTTGCCCCCAGGTCCCTGATCTTCTGTGTTTGATCCTGGCTCGGCTACATTTACGGTTTGGCATTTCTCTATCCGCGGCATATACTTTGTTTAGGCAGTTGTTCTTTGTGTGTTACTATTTTGTTATTTTGCTTGTTTTACACGGGTTGCTATGTTGGAGGTGCATTTACATCTTTATCTACTTATCTTTTAAATAAATTATATTATTTTACAATGCTTGTGCCTGGAATCCTCTGGTGCTAGATCTGGCCCATGGGCATGTAATGGGGGGGCATCTGGGCATGGAAAAAACCAGGGAGAGAATAACCCAGAGATTCTTCTGGCCTGGGTTGTATGCAGACATCAAAGAATACTGTGAATCATGCCCTGAGTGTCAAATGATGGCCCTGTCATCCCATTAGCATAGTCCCCTTGTCCCACTTCCCATAATTGAAGTTCCATTTGAGCGTATTGGCATGGATCTCGTGGGACTAGTAGTAAAATCTGCCGAGGGACACCAGAAGATCCTGGTGATCCTGTACTATGCGACCCGCTATTCTGAAGCGATAGTCTTAGCAGAAGTGTTCCGCAAGGGTATCACCAAGGAGCTGGTCCACGTGTTTAGTCGGGTGGGGAACCCTAGGATCAGGGTACCCTATTCATGTCTAGAGTAACCGGAGAATTGTGCAAGTTGTACAAAATCTCCCATCTTCGTACCTCTGTTTACCACCCCCAAACTGACAGTCTGGTGGAAAGGTTTAACAAGACCCTCGTGAGTATGATAAAAAGGTGGTGGTTAAAGATGGCCGAAATTGGGATTTTTTGCTACCGTACCTCATGTTTGCCATACGAGGGGTTCCACAGGTGTCTACGAGGTATTCCGCCCTTTGAACTCTTGTATGGTAGACATCCCAGGGGGCTGCTAGATGTTGCAAAAGAGACATGGGAAGGAGAGGCCACCCCATAAAGAAGCATAATAAAGCACATCTCCTTGATTCAGGATCGTATCGCAGCTGTTCTGCCCCTTGTACGAGAGCATATGGAGCAAGCCCAGGAAGCCCAGAGAAGGTTTTATAATCGGGGTAGCCAAACCTGGACTTTCTACCCCGGAGTGCTGGTGCTAGCATGCTTCCCATGGTTGAAAGTAAATTCCTAGCAAAGTGGCTGGGCCCCTTTGAGATTAGGGAAAGAGTAGGGGAAGTAAAGTACAAAGTTTACCAGCTTGGGAAAAGGAAACCGGAGCAGATTTACCATGTTAATCTCCTAAAACCCTAGAAGGACAGAGAGAGTTTATTGGCAGTGCCCACTCCCCAAAAGGACAGGTTACCCCTGACCCCAGATGTCCCCATAACCGAGTCCTTGTCACTGACACAACAAAATGACGTTAAGCCATTTGACAGTAAAAATAGAGACTTTTTCTATTCCTTACCCGGACTGACCACTGTACTACAACATGATCCTACTGAATACCTAGGCTACCTGAGGTGGCGAGAGAAATAAGAAACCATGTTGGAGTTAGACGTGATAGAAAAGTCCCACAGCACCCTATAGTATTGGTTCCAAAGCCCGATGGCACTACCTGGTTCTGTAATGATTTCAGGAAGCTGAATGGCGTGTCTAAGTTTGACGCATACCCGATGCCGCCAAACTTGTAGGTAGATTGGGAGGTGCCCAGTACATAACAACCCTAGACCTAACTAAGGGATACTGGCAGATCACCCTAATGGAGTCAGCAAAGGAAAAAAAGGCCTTCTCTACCCCCGAGGGGTCCTTCCAATATAAGCGAATGCTGTTTGGTCTGCATGGGGCCCCTGCATCCTTCCACAGGATGATGGCCAAACTTTGAGGCCGCATCCACCCTATGCAACGGCCTATCTGGATGATGTGGTCATCCACAGCCTAGATTGGGAATCACATCTGCCCCGGGTAAAGGCAGTGGTAGATTCACTGAGGGGAGCAGGTTTTACAGCCAACCCAATAAAGTGTGCCATAGGTCTGGAGGATGCCAAATACCTTGGGTATGTTATTGGTTGGGGTCTGATCATGCCTCAGACCAATAAGAAACAGGTTTGTGCCTTCCTGGGGATTACAGGGTATTACCAACGCTTCATCCCCGACTTTGCCACCATTGCCGACCCTCTGACGGATCTGACGAAGGGTAGAGGGTCGGGAATGGTTAAGTGGAATCCCGAAGCTGAGAAGCCATTCCAGAAGTTGAAGCAAGCCCTCTGTGTACAGCTGGTGCTCGGGACCCCAGACTTCACAAAGGAGTTTGTGGTTCAAACCGACACCTCTGAGGTGGGAGTAGGTGCTGTTCTGTCCCAGATCAGAATCGGTCAGGAGCACCCGGTCGTCTACTTAAGCAGGAAGCTAAATAGGCATGAAAGGAATTATGCCATTGTGGAGAAGGAGTGCATGGCTATCAAGTGGGCCTTAGAGGCACGAAAATACTACCTGCTGGGAAGGTCAGTCATGCTAGTCACTGACCATGCCCCCCTTAAGTGAATGTGTAACAACTGGGAGAAAATTAGCCGGGTGACTAGGTGGTTCCTGGCCCTACAGCCGTTTAAGTTCTCAGTGGAACACCAGGCCAGAAGGCTCCAAAATAATGCTGATGGTCTTTCCCGGGCCCACTGCACGGTCGGGATGGTTGCTCCGCCCCAGGGTCTTGAGCAGAAGGGGGATATGTGACGTTATGCCAGGCGCCATAATGGACTGCGATACTTGTCGCCCCGCTGCCCCAGCCCATTTTGTCTTTAGGAGGTAGGGATATGTGCCCTACCTCCAAGATGTTCTCATACTCCCTCTTTTTTTACTGCCTTTGTTTCTTCCATAGGCCCATTGTTGGCCGATTTGGTTGGCTTCACCTTATTCATTGGTCTGGGGTCATTTCATTGATAGTGAGTACATGCATAACCTGCCTCCGTGTTAACCACTTTTCTCTAACTGTCAGCCGGTTGTGTACCAATTATTGTTTGATGGTATTTTCTACTTCAGAGCCACAGGGTATTGGGACATCCACCGTCTGCCTTTTGGTTCTCAAGGGGAAGACTGACCCTGGCCGGCCCCATTGCGGGTCGCCATCTTCTGCAGCCTTGACGGTATACCCACTCGGCAGGCACCTTTTGTGGCACATATTCATTAACATTAAAGCCACCTCATCTTCTGGTATGAGCTGTTTATGCATCTGACTGGGTTTTACCCTCCCTGGAGATAACGCATGTCCATGTCTGACGGTCACATGTATGTATGTTTACTCTTTTTGAATTGCATTACTGCTATAATTATGTATACTTTATATTATATTCATGCTTGTTGTTACTTTACAGAACCCATGTATTAACAGTGCTGGGAGTTTTTCCCTGAAGAGGAAGTTAAACCAATAAAGTAAACTTCGAAGCATGTCGGTATCACAGTGCACCAGCAACTATCAGGTCGTACTCTAGACCAGGCTGGGCCCCTGTCCTAGCATTGTTACTTTTTGTTCATAGTGGTTCTTACCACCATCTCATGGTTTTATGTCACTCTTTCTTGTGATGTTTTGTCTCAATAAAATAATTTTTGTACTTTATTACAATTGTTGACTACTTTGGGTCATGTAGTGCTGCGCAAAATCCCACTGGGCCTTTTCCTAGTTTGTCTGTAATTGGGGATGCAGCACTATTTCCCATTTTTGATGTAAACACAGAGGGCAAGTGTTTTGTTTTCATATCCTAGATAAGGGTTTCATATAGATGTTATTTGGAGACCCCTGCACAAATAAAATGCATGGGGTATCCCTTTCCCCAAAATTCATACTAGGTCTTTCTGGACTTAATTGATTTTAGGGGAAACCCCACACAAAAATTATGGGAAAAAAAAAGGTTCCTCCCAAAAATCTACTCCAGACCCTTATCCAAGCATGTATCCTGGCTGGCCAGGAAAAGAAAGGATGGGGAGTGTGCGTCCCCTACCCCTCCTGAACCATACCAGCCCACATGTCATCAACATGGAGGGTACCTTACCATGTTGATGAGGACAATGGCCTCTTCCCCACAACCCTGGCTTAGTGGTTGTAGGGGTCTGCAGGCAGGGCAGATTTTCGAGATCTGGAAAGTTTCTTTATTAATAGCGTAACACTCAGATACACACCTCTCCCCCCCCCCCCATGTCAATGAGTAAGGGTTACATAGTACAGGCACGGTTTTTGGCAAGTACTTTAACCACTTGCCAACTGCCTGCCGTGGCTTGACGGCGGCAAAGTGGTTCTTTATTGCAAACCGCCGCCACCTGAAGGCAGCCGCGATAACGAGTATTGTGAGCGTGCGCATACTGCCAGAGGTGCGCTCGCATGCTCACTGTGTTCCGGGGGGGCCAGGGAGCGGGTAGGGCAGACTCGATCTCCGCCGGCTACCCGTGATGGCTCCCCCGCAGTGAGAAAACTGAGGTCCGTGTATGGAAGCACGAATCTCCGTTCTGACAGAGGGGGAGGGGATGTGATCACAGGCTCCCTGTATATGGGAGCCGTGATCACTCCCCTCCCCCTGCCAGCCCAAGTTAACCCCTTCACTGCCAATGACATTTACACAGTAATCAGTGAATTTTTATAGCACTGTTCGCTGTATAAATGCCAATGGCCCCAAAAAAGTGTCAAAATGGTCCGACATGTCTGCCGCAATATCGCAGTACCACTAAAAATCACAGATCACCGCCATTACTAGTAAAATATAAAAAAAAATTTAAATCCCATAAATGAATTCTCATCATTCGGAAACACGGCAACTTTTGCGCAAACGAATTAATAAGCGCCGATTGCAATTTTTTTTACCAAAAATATGAGGAAGAATATAAATCGGCCAAAACCGATGAAAAAAAATGTTTTTTTATATTTTTTTTGGATTTGTATTTTAGCAAAAAGGAAGAAATATTGTTTTTTTTTTTTGCAAAATTGTCACTCTTTTTTGTTTATAGCGGTGATCAGAAATGATGCAGAAGTGATCAAATACCACCAAAAGAAAGCTCTATTTGTGGGAAAAAAAGGATGCAAATTTTGTTTGGGGTACAAAGTCACGTGACCGCTCAATTGTCAGTTAAAGCGACGCAGTGCAGAATCGCAAAAAGTGCTCTGGTCCTAACCTGGGAAATCCTTCCGGGGTTGAAGTGGTTAATAAAAAATAAATAAAAAAAGTCTCGCAATGTACATTTACTGTCAACCACATCATCTAGCAATGTGGATCCACGTCAACCATGATGCACGCCTACTGACCCACTGAAAAGAAAAAAAAAAGGCCACTGATGCACATCAGATCATGTCATTTCACTCCCACTAAAAGACAGGTCTGGTTGATGACAGATCATATACTGTATACAAAGGGGCAAGGGCTTCCAGGTGACGTCATTGCTATTTTTTTCTTTTGACAGGTTGGTGGGTATCAGGCATCATCATAAATTATGTGGATCTAAATCTTTTTGCACGCTTGTCTTTCCTGATCTGCCAGGCTGCATGGTCAGATAAGGCTTTGGTATGGATTTTTGTGGGAGACCCCACACTTTTTTTATGATCTTTGCATGGGGTTCCCCCTTAAATCAATACCAGACCAAAAGGGACCCCGTGCTGTTTTTTTCTTGCATTTCTTTGCATGAAGGCTGCAGTGACTGCACCAGTAAAGCTATTATACATGACGGGTAACTGTTTGGATGTTCATATGAATGCCAAAACAGTCAAGGTTCAGACCAAATTTGTGTTTGGGCTAAACCTTGAGCTTATCGCTAGTAGCAATCTCTGCAAATACTCCACCCTCCTTACGGCAGTTATACTTTCTGAACCAAAGTTCTGCTTCCCTAACTAGCACTCTGTTGCTGCACGCTACCTCCCTGCAGCAACAGAGTGCTAGTTAGGGAAGCAGAACTTTCAGGTATCAGGGTCTCCACTGGGAGTAATTATTTGCCATTGTGCAAAAAACACTAGTAGGTCCCAGGTTGACAGCATCCAAATGTAATAAGGAATATGTCCAGAAAATCATCCAAAATTTGTCACAAACTCCTTAAAGCAGCTCCTCCACAGAAACAGGGATATTTGAAGTACAGCAGTAGAACACAAGAGGGCGCTTCTAAGTGCAGCAGAAAACAAATTTAAATAATAAGAGAGTAAATATCCATTCACATGAGTATACAGAATAAAGTACATGTCATGTAACCCAAAAAAACGTAATCTGTGGTCCCAGGCAGTATGGAAGGACATCCAGCTAAGCAAAACACTGAACCGCTTTTGGGTTTTATGACATGCACTTTATTCTTTATACTGATGTGAGTGGATATTTACACTTTTATTAATCCATTTTTATTTCTGCTGCACTTAGAAGCACCCTCTTATGTTCTTCTGCTGGGTGTCCATTGGGAGAATGTGTGATAGGTTAACAATGCAGGAGAGATAATTCAGAGACAGCATAACAGCAAGTACATGCACAAGGACCTTTATGACAGGCTCATCGGGTATTATTATAATGAAAGCTGAAGATTTTAAAATATTTAAAATGACCTTTGAAATGTTTTAACATGTTCAAGTAACCTTGAGCACTAAGAAAATCATTATGGCTCTTTCCCTCAGCAGAATGACTATTGTACTCATCTCATTGGTGTCCCAGGTCTCCCCTTATCCTCTTGCAATTGACACTTCCAGGAGTGTCTGATGCCTGTGCCCTTCTGTGTTGCACTACTCTTTGTTTTACCAGCAACCTTTTGAGAATGCTTTATAGGTGTACACTGGTAATCAGCTACCCGCAGGGACAATTGCTGGAGATTTTTTTAAAAAGTGACAGAATTGGAGCAAGCTATGAAGATGGACAAGCAAACCAAAGAATAGAGAGAACAGTGGTACTGAGCAAGAGGCTTTATAGAAGGTAGTTGATAAACTAGCAAAGTAAATACTGGTGGAGGCTTGTGGATACAGGAGAGAATCTAGAGTGCAGAATGATCCAGGAAGAGAACTAGAAAGTAAAGTATCTCGCAAAAGTGAGTACACCCCTCACATTTTTGTAAATATTTTATTCTATCTTTTCATGTGACAACCCTGAAGAAATGACACTTTGCTACAATGTAAAGTAGTGAGTGTACAGCTTATATAACAGTGTAAATTTGCTGTCCCCTCAAAATAACGCAACACACAGCCATTAATGTCTAAACTACTGGCAAAAAAGCGAGTACACCCCTAAGTGAAAATGTCAAAATTGGGCCCGAAATCTGAATATTTTGTGTGACCACCATAATTTTCCAGGATTGCCTTAATGCTCTTGGGCATAGAATTCCCCAGAGCTTCACAGGTTGCCACTGGAGTCCTCTTCCACTCCTCCATGATGACATGATGGAGCTGGTGGATGTTAGAGACCTTGCGCTCCTCCACCTTCCATTTGAGCAGTGGCGGCTGGTGAAGTTTTTGGATGGGGGGGCGCCAGGCCCCGCCCTTCCCTGTGACCCCTCCTACTTTTAATAAGCCCCACCCCTTATAGAATCCACCCACTCCGTCCCCTGTATTCCACATATTGTGTCAGGGGTATACAGCTCAGCATCACAGCACACAGTATACAGCTCAGCATCACAGGACACAGTATACAGCTCAGTATCACAGGACACAGTATACAGCTCAGCATCACAGGACACAGTATACAGCTCAGCATCACAGGACACCGTATACAGCTCAGCATCACAGGACACCGTATACAGCTCAGCATCACAGGACACAGTATACAGCTCAGTATCACAGGACACAGTATACAGCTCAGCATCACAGGACACAGTATACAGCTCAGCATCACAGGACACCGTATACAGCTCAGCATCACAGGACACCGTATACAGCTCAGCATCACAGGACACAGTATACAGCTCAGTAT
>BLSH010115689.1:548412-565419 GCA_018402905.1 Glandirana rugosa
GAAAACTAAAAACTTCAAGGCAAGGGTAACTGCAATTACTCCAAGCAAATAAGTCCAGATTTGAATACGCCACACACCTGCAAGACCACGTTTAGATTGTCCCCAGACAAGCCGAGTTAGGAATCGGTACTCGGGAATTGGTGAACGGCATAATGAATTTATATGCCACAGTTCCACCGTGACGACGTGACTTTGCGTATGGATCATGTACTAGGTTGTGAAGGCCCATCCCCCGTGCGTACACGCGGGACCGCCGGTAGAGACGGACACTAATATGTTTCGCCCTCGACTAGACGCCCATGGCGTCTGAAGGTGCTTTTACTAGGGGAAGGCATGGATCCGTGTCCCTGCTTTGCAGAGACACAGGATCCATGGCTTGCATCCTGTCAGAAGGGCGACCTGCCTTGTTTACATATGCAGACCGCCGTTTTGCCTCTGTGCTGGATGATCGCCGGGTGCCGGTGGACATTAAGTCTGCGGTACCCGCAGATCAGCTCCCGCTTTGTATAATCACAGGCAGAGATGGCCGCCAGGGCGCACATGCGTGCCCCCTACCCGGAAGTGTTGGATCATGTACTAGGTATGCGTTTCAGTGCAGCAGTGCCACCTTGACACCGTATATTTAAGTAATACGGCAAGTGGTTAAGGGCTCATGGCTAAGGATTGAGCCGAACAGACCCCTGTTAGATTTGCACCAGAACGTCCACACACCGCATAAGTTTAGACCTGAATAAACGAACCTCATTAACGTCAATGGGAACGGAACTTCAAAAATCAAAAGTGCCCATTTTGAAGGCTTATATGCAAATAATTGTGCATACAATGGTTATAGGGGTTCGGGTCCTGCCCTGGGGGACATGTATCAATGAAAAAAATTTTTTTGAATAACGTCATTTTTAAATGAGCAGTGAATTCTGGATTTTTAAAGTTTAAGCATAAAAATGAAAAATTCCTTCCAATATAGTGTCTGGGGGGTCCCATTAATCTACCTGTAAAGTGGCAGATCTGTACCGTGTCTAGAATCTGCTGCAGCAATAATTACAGTTAAAAAGCCCAAATAAATGACATTTTCCCTGCAAGCTGCCTTTATTTTGCTCAGCAACAGCTGGGGAGCCAGTGTGTATGATGAGGCCACAATGTAGTGCACTGGGAACAAGCTTAGAGATTTTTTGGATAAATTCTGGTGTCACTTTGACTTTGGATAGAAGTAACGTGTGCGTAAAAATTGGGCTTTTGGGTGTCGGTGGTGCCTTCACACCATAACCCTATAGAGGTGCTCTTCATGAAGGCAAGAATTGGCCTTTCTGTAAAAAAAAAATGCACTGATATGCACCTGTCAAACAGGTGCAGAAAAATTGGTCTTTGGATGTCAGTGGGGCCTGCCCACCATAACCCTATAGAGGTGCTCTTGATGAAGGCCAAAAAAATTGCAATGATATGCACCTGTCAAACAGGTGCTGAAAAAATGGTCTTTGAGTGTTAATTGCGCCCAATAAACCTATACCAAAAACATTGTTCCAGATGAAATTATTGAACACCCTCAAAAGCTAGGCAGCCTCAAAGAAGGAGGGAATTGGAGTGGGAGCTACGGTGCCAGTGTGTTTGAATAGGTAAAAAAAATGTGATGTATGGTGAATGGAGACAGCACCTCAAAAAAGATTAGGTCCTGGTACCCTAATGACAACTGCAGAGGGAGAGGAGGGTAAGAGGGTGCCAGAATTGAAGTCCTGTAGCGATTCCACATCCCAAAAAAACTCAATCGTTGACATCGGCATCAGGGGCTTCATAGCTGGTAATCCATGACTGATTCATTTTTATGAAAGTCAAACGGTCCATGGAGTCGGTGGACAAATGCGTTCTATGATCAGTCACAAAACCTCCTGCAGCACTGAATGCCGTTCTGAAAGCACACTGGATGCCGGGCAGCCCAACAACTTGATAGCATACTGGGCAAGTTCTGGCCCGCGGTTTATTCTCATGACCCAGTAAGCCAGTGGATCGTCAGCTGGAAAGCTCTCCATCTCTGTTTTGGCCCCAAGGTAATCGTGACAGATGGGTGGAAAGCATTTCTGCTGCGATAGTCCTAGGTGGTGCTGGTCAGTTATCGGTGAAGGGCGCAGATACTGTATCAGTGGCCAAGTTATATCAGAAGGAAGGCCCGAGCATTGACCACAAAGCAGCAGAAATCCTGACCAGGGCTCAGCCTGACATGGTTAAAGAGACAGGGGTATGGAGGAGAAAAGCGGGGAAAATCAGAGGGTACCCCTTAAAAATTCATAAGAGGTGCAGGACCCTGTTAGGAGGCATGCTAGGACATGCGTGGAAACACACCCGAAAGAAAGAGAGGGCCACGCAGCGGTCAGCTGGCGCAGAGGTGCCCCACTTGAAAGTGTGGTGTGGTGTATCCCGCCCCCCCCCGGTTCGGAACAGAGGGGGAGGATATGTGGCAGAGCATTGCCCTGCCAGGGTTTAGAGAAGGAAGATGGCCCAGGATTCTCAACCTGGCAGGTTGAGGGTCTCAAGAGGCATTGTGCATCTAAGAGGAAACTGGCTTTTCAGTTTCGTCATTTCATAAAAAAGTCAGTTTCAGGATCTGGAGCCCGGGATCTCTTAGAGACCTGGGTGGGATGAGATCCCCAGTCTTGGGTCCGGGTTTTGGGACTTACCAGGACTCTGATTGCACAGCTGGGTGGAGGCCTGTTAAGGCAGTCAGGCCAAGGCTTCAGGGGCACACACATATGAGCTCAAAACATGATCCTGCGCTCAGAGGAGGGATAGGTGTCACAGTACATGTAGTATTTACTTGTGCCAAACTTTGGGTAATGTGCCGCCGTGCTGCCTCTAGCCGGACTGGGGGAGTCCCAAACCCTGTAGGAACATAGAAGCACACAAAGGCCTAGCGCATTATCCTTATTAAGAACAAAATTTATTGAGAAATCATCATAAATTATACTCACAAATGAGATAAAATCACAGGCATGTAAACAGGTATACGGATCCACAGGAAGTGGCGTTCCAGACACGTTCCTGGTCACAAAAAAATGGCTGACGCGTTTCCAGGCCGTAGCCTCTTCCTCAGAGCCTCAACCTTCAGGGCCTTCAGGGGCACACACACACTGGGAGACAGGCGGTCCCCAGGAGGCAGAGGTGACCCTTGATCGTGCGGTAGCCGATCGTCCAGTAGCCAGGATGGCTACTGAACCATTTAGCCAGGAGAGCTATTATCGCTTGTAGCCAGGAGGGCTACTGAACCATATAGCCAGGAGAGCTAATGTTCGCTGATGAGCCAGGAGGCTGAATATATAAGTTATTGTTTGCTGCATATGCATGGTGACAACCCCCTATGAGGGAAAACCCTGTTTGATCTTTGTTTGAACTTTTATTATTTTAATAAACATGGGCTACCATGCCCTCAAACAGAGTTCCTGGCTGTCGCAAACTCACTGAATACGCTTCTACCACTGAGCTAAAGACCCCCATGTCACAGTACGTATTTGGAAACACTGCACCACCAAATTGAGAACATGTGCCAGGCATGGCACGTGTGTCAACTTTCCCTGCCTAAGGGCGGACAGGAGGTTTGAGCCATTATCGCACACCACCATTCCTGGCTCCAGCTGGCGTGGTGTGAGCCACCTCTGGGCCTGTCCCTGCAGAACTGCAAGAATCTCTGGTCCGGTGTGGTTCCTGTCCCCTGGACACACTAGCTGAAGCACTGCATGGCACCTTTTAGCCTGACTTTCAACGCTTAGGGGGTACCTGATGTTCATAGGACAATTCTGCAGAGGAGGGCATGGAGGTGGCAGAGGAGGGAGTAGAGCTCACAGGTCTGGCATCATCACCACCAGGTGTATGGAGACATGGGGGCACAACAAGCTGTAGCACCGAGCCCTGTCTTGCATCCCTTTGAGTTGCAAGCAGCGTTACCCAGTGTGCTGTAAACAAAATATATCGGGCAGAATCGGGCAGAATCTGAAAGGCAAAAGTTGAAGAGCCAACAGCTTTGACAATCTTGCATTTAGACGGTGGGCATGTGGGTGGCAGGGACTGTATTTTTTTTCCGCTGCAGCAGATGGGGCAGAGAAATTTGCTGGCTACAGTCTACAGCTGGTGGTGTGCTACTGGCAGATGTGCTACTAGTACCTGGGACACCCTGTGCTATACCATCATCCCTGTCAGTGGAGGCTGATGAGAGTTAATGACTCGGTATAGCAGGGGCAGACTGAAGTGGGTAAGGAGGAGGAGGAGGGACAGATTTGTGCCCCTTTTGTGTGGCTTTTAGGTGCTCTTGCCGACGGGCTGAATGGTTGGAGGTTAAATGCCTTGTTAAGCATGTGGTACCCAAATGGCTTGTGTTCTTGCCACGTTTGATGTGCCTGAGACACAGTTTGCAGATAGCAACAGTGTGATCTGCTGCAGATGTGCTGAAAAAGGCCCAGCAAGCTGAGCTTTGGGGAGTGGGCCGGGAGAGAACAGCTGCAGAATATGATGGAATAGGGTGTCTACTCTCTACTCTTTCTTGATGTCAGCCTCTTTGGGGTTGTGCCGCCTCACCTTCAGTTTCCTCCTCTGCTCTATCTGGCACATCAGTGACCTCATCATCATCATCATCATCATCTCCATCTCCTCCATCATCATTACCACTGGAGACAACTTAGCAATACGCTGCGGCTGGGGGAACATGAATGCCAATTTGTCTACCAGTGTTCTTCCCTCTCTCTAGGCTCATGTTCCTGTCATCCTCAACCTCAGAACCAACATCTGAATCCAGTAATGCCTGGACATCATCAAGGAGCAAGTGGCTGACGCTGTGGTCAAATAACTCAGCTGACTCCTCCTCCATGGCTGATGTTGGGGCTATGGCAGGAATAGATGTGGACAAGGAGGCGGGTTTATCCACTCTGGCAACTGCAGGGGACTGCACACTTGTCTCTGCTTACATGACAGAGGATGATGAGGATGAGGAAGGTTTAGTAAGCCAGTCCACAACCTCCTCTGCATGCTGCGGCTGGATAGCACGGGCAAACTTACTAAACAGAGGAAATGATGCCCTGCCTGAGGACTGACCACCACGTCCACCTTTGCCTGTGGACACATTTGTTGCTGGCCCCCTTACAGTGTCAAGGGAACGTCTGTCTTTCCTTCTTGTCCTCCCAGACATTATTGGGAGGGAGGGGGCAGTGCTTATTAGCAAATGTTAAGAAGAAGCGGAAATCTGTATGTAGATGCACTTTAATCAATGTAAAGTGGTGTTTGGTGCACTATAATTTGAGTACTCACACTACACAGACACACTCCACGGATACACTATAATATACTGCAATATAATGGGCCAAACGTACAGTGAAGCACAAAACTATTTGGCATTAAACCTGCAGTAACCCACAAAACTATATGGCGTTAAACTGGCAATAACGCACACAGAATTAAATGGTGTGAAACTTGCAGTAACACACACAGGACTACATGGCGTTAAACTGGCAGTAATGCATTTGAGCTATATGGCGTTAAACTGGCAGTAACGCACACAGAAGTAAATGGCTTAAACTTGCAGTAACACACACAGAACTACATGGCATTAAACTGGCAGTAACGCACTTAGAGCTATATGGCGTTAAACTGGCAGTAATGCACTTTGAGCTATATGGCGTTAAACTGGCAGTAACGCACACAGAAGTAAATGGCTTAAAACTTGCAGTAACACACACAGGACTACATGGCATTAAACTGGCAGTAACGCACTTAGAGCTATATGGCGTTAAACTGGCAGTAACGCACACAGAAGTAAATGGCGTTAAACTTGCAGTACCGCAATCAAATAGACAGTGTTCAACCGTCACTACACTGACGCTATCTGAACAGTCCCTAATCTAGCTATACACTAATGTAACGATTCCTGACACAGTCTAACTACACTACAGTGAAACTATCTGAGCTGTCCCTACTCTAGCTGCATACTATGAAAAGCTGAATGATGGTCCTCCTCACTACACTCACACTATACTAATATTCTACACTGACAACTGAAGCACAATAGCACAGTATAGCACACTAGCTAAGTAACAGCACTGAACAGAGCCCTGTTTTATTTCTCTCCACCTGAAATCACACTGAAAATGGCAGCCATTGAAAGAACACTTTTATACTGTGGGGTGTGAATGAGCCATGATTGTATAAAGTCATGATGACAGTGTCCAATCGTGACTCTGACAGTGCTCTGTGCCCTGATTGGCTGAAGCTTTCACTGCTTCAGCCAATCAGGGCTTGCAATGCATAGTTCAGTGCCGCATTGCATTTTGGTCCGTTCGGGTGCGATCAAACGTCCCGGTTGTTGACCGAACAGCGAAAGTTCGCCCATCCCTACTCATGGCTAACACAACTGCCTCTTTGAAAAATAAATCCACAATGGATTGCTTTTCAGAGTTATTTTACGGAAAGTGAGAGGCAATATGGCGCCTTTTCACCGCCTGTTTTAACCCTCAAAATGCCACACAGCCATATTCATTGCATGCGGTTGCAGAGTGGTTGCAGTGTGGCCCCTTTCACTTGAATTGATGCTGTTTAGAGGAGGTAATGCTGGCAGAAAGCAACATGCCATTTAATATTTGCTGTGGCTGTGAAGCAAGGCATCACAGCCAGCCAAGGCACGTGTAGTCCTGAATGGCTGCATGCCCTTGTTCAGGTGGGCAAAAGAAATCTACAGCTCAATTGCTTGATTTTAATGCCCCTCAACTGCTTGTGTGAATGAACCTCAATTGTGTAGCGTGGATAACCATTCTTTCTGAGGCTGTGTTTAACCTGCTTTGAGTTTCTTCAGACACAACAGTTTCTACTGAGTTTGGTTTGTGATGACGGCAAATAGCTCAAACGCAGCCCCTGCTCCATCTTGCATTAACATGCATTTGAGCAGTGCTTCAGTGTTCATAAACAAGCCATGTCAACATATGTCCTAAGTCAGTCATTACTGAATAAAAACTGTCAGTTTTTGGTCCTACTGTTCCTTCTCAAGTTGGTGAGCATAGGCGTGTGCACAGGGTGTGCCAGATGTGCCGTGGCACACCCTAATCACCTAGTGCGCATTAGCATTATCGCTCTGTGTAGCAGCAGGGAGATGGGTAAAGATCTCGCTCTTACTAGATCTGCCATAAGGAAAGTGCTTATGCACTTCACTTTCACTGTGCTGGCAGTGAGATCAATGTGCTAGGACTATATATATATATATAGACACGTGTGTTTGAGCTTAGGGGTGCACACCCTAATGCAATAGGCTGCGCACACCTATGTTGGTGAGTGACAACTTATTGGAGTTGTGTGTAAGTTGCCCTTTTTGGCCTGTTTATCTGTATCAAGACTCCGGGCCCATTCACACCTCAGCATTTTGTGGCTTGAATATGCCTGAAGCCTGAAGCTACAAAACGCTGGAGGGGAAAAAAATCAATGATTCTCTATGGAGATGGTTCACATCTCCACTCAAAAACGCCTGAAGCCAAATGCCCTAAGCTCAAACTAGTCCCAGAGGTATTTTTGTTGCGCAAATCGGGCATATTTCAGTGTTTCTAGCCCATAGAAATTAATGGAAAAGTTCTGGAGTTTTTGCGCGTTTTGTCTCACTTGTTTCCGCGCTTTTCGGCTGAAATAAAAGCTAAAAAACTGAACTACCTAGCAACAAATGATGCAATAGATAAAGTATTCTCTATTGGCAATACAAAAACGCCAAACGCTGCAAAACGCCGCATACAAACGCGCAAAAACTATAGAAAAATTGCCCTACAAAACGTACTACAAAACACCGGAAAAAGCTTAAAAATGTGTCGCTGGGATGTGAATGTAGCCTCTGTGTATGGCCAACGTTATTTGTTATTTTCCCACATACCATCTGAGCCCTTTATTATCTGGATGGCTTCAGTGTTGTCCTGATGACAAAGCTAGGCTAATAGCAACAGGGTGACAAGTTGAAGCTTTGGCTAGACAATCAGTCTGCAGTATTATGTGTGGGCCACTGTGCAGAAACAGCCAGAGAAGGCAGTCGGGTGGAATCAGCCAAAAAGCAAATGAATACATATCCTCAGACACTGTGCCTGCCAATGTGTTCAGCACATTATGTTTTAATGAGTATAACCATCTGGCTCTAACGTCTAGAAATATTGGATTAGTAACATACTTTATGTCAGTGTTAGGGCCTATTTAGATCTAGGAGACCTGATGCGTTAGCACGCGTTTTTCACATGTTAACATATTTAAACAAGAAAAAAAATGTACTAGGGCCCAAATACTAAGCAGTGTGAAGCAGCTAGCACTATACTTAAATACACAGTACTCAAAAATGTATATTCAAAAAGTGCAGCGCTAAGAATCACTCAGTGACCTTCATTACTGTTTATTGAATTATACGTTTCGAAACTATGGAGATGACTCTTTCATTGCCGTTGGCCCCCCTCTCATACTTAAATACAACCTATTAACAGTGAAAAAAATGGCGCTATTAATTTATCAAAATAACCCTTATGTGTTCCAAAATTGTACAACATATTTTTCAAACAGTCCAAAGTCAATTTCCTCAATTATTTCTATTCCATCAGTTTTCATATGTATGCGATTTTTCAAAAAAGGAAAGTCCAATCACCGTGTGCAGAAAGACGCGTTCCTTTAAAATTATCCTTATTTTGTGTTTCGCAAAATCCACACTTAGTGAAATTCACACTCACCAGACCATAGAGGTGTAAACGCCTTTTGTTTAAACAACTTGGGTTCTTTAAAAAGGAAGTAAACCCAGACTGGGTTTACTTCCTCTGTATTCCCCTGTAAAGTAGATGCATAGTAGCCCATTATGTGCCACTTACCTCCAAACGAAGCCTGCGGCGTCCAGCGCTTTCCCCTTTGCTGGCCACGTCCATCTTCTGCCCCTCTTCCTTCCAGGCCACGATCTCAGGCTCTGTGACTGGCCGGAGTCGCGTGACGTCACTCCCAAGCATGCGCACGGGAGCCACCAGTCACGGCACAATCACAGTGAAGAAACGGCACATAGACGTCCTCAGGAAGGAGAGAGGAGGAAGTGAGAAGGGGAAAATTGAACCACACTAACAGAGACGAACAAAGCTCAAATATTTGGTGCTAATCTTAGCACCTGAATCATGTAAGTGCATTTCTTGGCTTACCATTTTTATACTCTTAACCACTTCCTTACTGGGCACTTAAACCCCCCTCCTGCCCAGACCAATTTTCAGTTTTCAGCGTTGTCGCTCTTTGAATGACAATTGCGCGGTCGTGCGACGTTGTACCCAAACAAAATTTGCGTCCTTGTTTTCCCACAAATAGAGCTTTCTTTTGGTGGTATTTGATCACCTCTGCGTCATTTCTGATCGCCGCTATAAACAAAAAAAGAGCGATAATTTTGAAAAAAAAAACATTTTTTACTTTTTGCTATAATAAATATCCAAAAATAAAAAATAAAAAAACAAATTTATTCATCAGTTTAGACAGATATATATTCTTCTACATATTTTTGGTAAAAAAAATCGCAATCGGCGTTTATTGATTGGGTTGCGCAAAAGTTATAGCGCCTACAAACTATGGACATTGATTTATGGCGTTTTTATTATTTTATTTTTTTTTACTGGTAATGGCGGCGATCTGCGATTTTTATCGGTACTGTGATATCGGGGCGGACATGTCGGACATTTTTGACACTTTTTTTGAGACCAATGACATTTATACAGCGATCAGAAATTTAAATGTCCACTGATTACTGTATAAATGTCATTGGCAGTGAAGGGGTTAAACTGCAGGGGGCAGTGAAGGGGTTAACTATGTTCCCTGGGTGTGTTCTAACTGTGGGGGGGCGGGGTTGACAGGGGCATGACAGATCTAACTGATCCCAGTGACAGGGATCAGTAGATCTGGCATGCCCCCCCTCACAGAACGGGGGAACCGCCGTGTTTACTTCGGCGGTTCCCCGTTCCTCCTCTCTGTAAGGAGATCGCGGGTCTCCGGTGGACATCGGGTCCGCCTGACCCGCGGGCACGCTCCCTCAGCGGCACATGCCGCTTGCGCCCGCGGGAGCGCGCCCAGCACGAGCCAAATGGGAGGACGTCTATAGATGTCCTCCCGGCATTTTAGAGCCGCGCTGTAGCCATCATTCGGCTATGGCGCGGATGGGAGGAGGTTAAATAAGCATATTGCGCTATGATGCCTCAAACCTTTTCTCTTTGAGCATTATTTTATGGAGATACCTGATCCAAAGGGACTGTTGTGGCTTGATGAGATTTAAAGTGGTTGTCAACTCGTGACAACCACTTTAACCTACAGGTAAGTCTAGAATAAGGCTTACCTGTAGGTGCCCTGCATATCTCCCAAACCTGCATGGTTCAGGAGATATGCAGAGTACTAGCTGTGCCAACGTCATTTCGGTACATGCTGGGTGAAGAAACGGTCTCCGTGCCATTTCTTCGCTGTGATCTTGCTGTGACTGGCAGCTCCCGCGCGGTCACGCGACTCCGGCCAGTCACAGGGCTGGAGATCGCGGCCCCGGAAGGAAGAGGGGCAGAAGATGGACGTGGCCAGCAAAGAGGACAGCGCTGGATATCGCAGGCTTCGTTTGAAGGTAAGTGGCACATAATGGGCTACTATGCGATGCATAGTAGCCCATTATGAATCTACTTTACAGGGGAATACAGAGGAAGTAAACCCAATCTGGGTTTACTTCCTCTTTAAAGAACCCACGTTGTTTAAACAAAAAGCGTTTACACCTCTATGGTCTGGTGAGTGTAAATTTCACTAAGTGTGGATTTTGCGGTGAAACACAAAATAAGGATAATTTTAAGGAACGCGTCTTTCTGCACATGGTGATTGGATTTTCCTTTTTTGAAAAATCGCATACATATGAAAACTGATGGAATAGAAAAAAATTGAGGAAATTTACTTTGGACTGTTTGAAAAATATGTTGTACAATTTTGGAACGCATAAGGGTTATGTTTATAAATGAATAGCGCCATTTTTTTCACTGTTAATAGGTTTTATGTAAGTATGAGAGGGGGGCCAACAGCAATGAAAGAGTCATCTCCAGTTTCGAAACGTATAATTCAATAAACAGTAATGAAGGTCACTGAGTGATTCTTAGCGCTGCACTTTTTGAATATACATGTTTGAGTACTGTGTATTTAAGTATAGTGCTAGCTGCTTCACACTGCTTAATATTTGGGCCCTAGTGCATTTTTTTTCTTGTTTAAATATGTTAACATGCGAAAAACGCGTGCTAACGCATCAGGTCTCCTAGATCAAAATAGGCCCTAACACTGACATAAAGTATGTTACTAATCCAATATTTCTAGACAAAAATATGTTGTACAATTTTGGAACACATAAGGGTTATGCTGATAAATGAATAGCGACATTTTTTTCACTGTTAATAGGTTGTATTTGATTTAAGTGGTCTTCTTACCACTAGAAAAAAGGCAACTGTTCTTTTGCACATTTATATATATTTTTTGGTTTGAGGAGGGCGCCATTATCGCTTTTTCACATCATTAACTTGTCCCATCTCATACTTGCCAGCAATCCCAATTTTCCTGGGACACGGTTTTCAGACCAAATCCCAATCTTACCGTGTCCCGGGAAAGTTCACGGAAAATTATCCCGGTGTTCCATGATGAATCCATGCCACCGCTAGAGATCCGGGGTCACCGGCATTTTTGTGAAGAGTAGCTCTCGTTGAGGCCAAAGAAACAAGAGGCAGAGCCAGGGTTGTGGGCCAGGCCGTGGGGCGGGGGGTTGGCGGCAGCTCCAATTCTATTGGCGGCCACTTTCATTGCCACCTGGGCTCTGCCACTTGTTTTTTCCCTTCTGCCTCCACAAGAACTGCTCTTTGCAAAAATGGGGGCGGAGACAAAATCACCAGTGCTGACCCCGGACCTCTAGTGGCGTTACAGCAGCATGGAGATCTCAGAATCTGGTGGCAAGCTGCATCTTGGTGACAAGTAAGCGCCGCATCTTGGTGACAAGTGACAAGCTGCATCTTGGTGACATGTAACAAGCTGCATCTTGGTGACAAGTGAGCGCTGCATCTGGTGACAAGTGACGTGGCAGGTGACACTCTGCATCTGCTGACAAGTAAGCAACGCATCTTGGTGATAAGCTGCATCTTGGTGACAAGTGACAAGCTGCATCTTGGTAACAAGTAAGCAACGCATCTTGGTGACAAGCTGCATCTTGGTGACAAGTAAGCGCCGCATCTTGGTGACAAGCTGTATCTTGGTGACAAGTGATGCATCTTGGCGACAAGTGACAAGCTGCATCTTGGTGACAAGTGCCGTATCTAGGTTACAAGTGACAGGCTGCATCTTGTGACACGCTCAGGGCTTCCACTGATTCTGCATTATGCTGAGTTGAACAATTTCGTTTTATATTACAATGTAATAATAGAAATAACGTGCTTCAATCATCCTGACACCATATCAACCATGGTGCCGTGAGGATTGAAGCGCTAACACCAGGTGTTTGGAGTATCTTTATCTGCTGATTGTTAAACTTTCTGGAATACACATATTGCTATTGTGGTGTAGGATCTGGGCCTGCTGTCCCTCCATCCCTCTTTCTTTCCTTCCTTCTCTCTCCTTCCCTCCTTATCTCTTTCTCTCTCCCTCTCTCATTCTCCACTTCTCTCTTTCTTTCTTTCTCTCTCTCTCCCTCCATCCCTCATTCATCTCAGACTCTAACCACACACCCTTTAAGCCACGCCCATTATTTAGTTGAAAGCACGCCCATTTTCCAGCACAGCGCGCTTCGCACACTGCATTTTTTCACCCCCCCGCTATGCCACACCTACAAATGAATGCCCCACCTCCTGATTATAATAAAACTCTGTCTACAGACGAAAAAGTGTCCCTATAAATCTTTTTACAATGTTGGAAACTATGTTGGCAACAATGCCCTCTGGACCCTATTCCATGGTTGTCTTTCCTTTATCATGGCATGTGGTGGGTGGCTCAGGTCAAGATGGTACTTCATTATTATGACATATCATGTATATGTATACCTTTTCTACTTCAGATCAATTTTGATACAATACTAGACTGGTGGCTCCTGAAGAAGTGGAGTATTCCATGAAACACGTCGGGCCACAAAAGACCAGCATATATGTATATCACTTTTAGGAAATGTTTTAGTGAAACCAATGAATTATGATCATGGATCTATGTTTTTACACTTAATTGAATACAGAAAGTATATTAATAGTTGTGCCTCAAAAATCTTAAATTTCACAATATGTTACTAGAAATTTACAATACAAGGGTGTGGAACTTTACAATTAATTTTATGATTATAATCACTCAGTGATGATACATCAATTAATGATAAATAGAATAATATATATAATATATGAGTATACACATGTGAAAATAAACGTAATCACTCCCACCATAATCAAAATGTGCAAATACTACTAGTATAAAAATGATAATAATAGTGATAATAGAAACATAGAAAAGTGACGGCAGAAAAAGATTGAGCAGTCCATCAAGTCTGCCCTTTTTTATTTTTATTTATTTATTTATTTATTTTACATTAACCTTGTTGTCTGACTATAGATTTATGTTTATCCCAAGCATGTTTGAAGCCATTTACTGTTGACTGTCTCACAACCTCTGTTGGTAGTTTATTCCAATCATCAACCACCCAACCATAACCATAATATAACCAAATTATATAGATAAATAAGTCCCAATGAAAAGCCAAGCGGAAAGGTGATGCTATAAAGAATAGCAGAGAGATAAGTGTGGGTCCTAAAATCCTTCAGATCGCAGAATGGACAGCACTGCACACCACCCTAGTGTAACAGATGGGAGGCTTACCAGATTGGAATGACCTTGATCAAGAGTGGTCAAACACCACTTGATATATTCCACACAATATGGTCACTTTACTACAGCAGTAATTCAGCTTGTAAACGTTAACAGCGTTGTCTCCACAAACTGTCCCTTTTGGAATGGATAAGGCTCATGCAACAACCAGATTTCAATAAACAGGCATCATAGAAGAAAGGAAAGACTGCCCATAGTGAAAAACTGTAGGATACAAAAGATTTATTTGGTATATGCACTTACATTTGACAAGATGTAAACCAGTGCTTAATGTATACAAAATGAATTCCTAATGCCAGAATCCAAAATGACCATGGCAATTTGTGCATGTGTAGTAGTGTTTCAGCTCTCCCCTACGTGTTTCATCATAAATGACATCATCAGTGGCATGCTAACATATGTTGCATTGAATGAGTCAGATGAATGGGCTGGCAATGACCCAATTTGTCCGAAAAACAGACATGCACCATTTTTGCCAATGCAGTGCACCGCAGCACACAAAGTGCATTTCTGGGTGTTGTGGTGTGCTGCAATGTACGTGTATTGGAGCTGCATTGCCTTAGTGCAAAGATCTCCAAACTACCGCCCTCCAGCTGTCCCATGAAGCATTGTAAAACTCTGGCATTCGCAGACATGACTAGGCATGATGGGAATTGTAGTTCCTGAACAACTGGAAGGCCATAGTTTGGAGATCCCTGCCTTAGTGCATTGGGTTGCCATTTGAAAACAAATTGCACTACAATGTGCTTGGACACAGAAGACAGCAGAGGTGTGTGCTGTGGCCCTAATTGTTTTTGTATGTGGATGAGTAATAAAATGCGGTTTAAAACAGAAAAGTGTTAAACCCAGTGATATTATCACTAAGTCTTTGTGCTTCTCAATGTAATGCGGGGAGATCATGGCTGGTGGAAGGGACCAGCAGGGTGCTGTGGAGCTGAAATCCTAAGAATGAAAGCAGCAGGCCAGGGACAGTCAGGCTGGAGAGGACTAGATGATAGGGCTGCCTTTAGTGCCATCAGGAGACATTAGTCTTCATCAAGCCTTAACACAGGTCCCCTACTGCATTCTTGTTATGTACTTGGTTGGAGGCCGAAGTGCTGAGAGGACTTCTTTTGCAGCTGAGTGCAGGGCACCCCTGAAGATGGTGGCAGGGAGTGTTATGTCCAAAGAAGCAGGGGTTGCCATCTACGACAGGCTGAAGTGATGAGATGTCGGGTGGATGGCGGCTGGATGAGCAGGATGCACTGCTGGGCAGAAGCTCCTCAGATGTACCAGATGAGACTTGGCAGAATGGACAGCCAGAAGCGGGGTCAGAAGCCAGGCCAGTATTCACACACAGAATCTCAGCCAGGGGGAAGGCAGCAAGCAGAGTCAGAAGTGCAAGCCAAAGGTCATACACGGATCAGCAGGCAGAAGGGGAGTCAATGGAGCAAGCCGAGGGTCAAAGCCAGGAATGAAGACAAGACAGGTCAAAGGCAAGCCGGGCCGGTAACAGTAAATCCAATAACAGCAGGAACAGGAACAAACGGGGGAGCTGAAGATCACCCAGCAACTTGTGGATCAGACTGCTGGCTTTAACCACTTGACCACTGGGCACTTAAACCCCCTTCCTAACCAGACCAATTTTCAGCTTTCAATGCTCTCACACTTTGAATGACAATTACTCAGTCATGCAACATTGTATCCATATGAAATTTGCGTCCTTTTTTTCACACAAATAGAGCTTTCTTTTGGTGGTATTTAATCACCGTTGGGTTTTTTATTTTTTGCGCTATAATTAAAAAAAGACCGAAAATTTTGTAAAAAAAATAATTTTTCTTTGTTTCTGTTATAAAATTTTGCAAATTAGTAATTTTTCTTCATAAATTTTGGCCAAAATTTATACTGCTATATATCTTTGGTAAAAAAAAAAAAACAATTTGTGTATATTATTTGGTCTTTGTGAAAGTTATAGAGTCTACAAGCTATGGTGCCAATCACTGAAAATTGATCACACCTGATGTACTGACCACCTATCTCATTTCTTGAGACCCTAACAAGCCAGGAAAGTACAAATACCCCCCAAATTACCCCTTTTTGGAAAGTAGACATTCCAAGGTATTTAGTAAGAGGCATGGTGAGTTTTTTTAAGTTGTAATTTTTTCCCACAATTCTTTGCAAAATTAAGTTTTTTTTTTGTTTTTTTTTTCACAAAATTGTCATAGGTTAACAGGTTATTTCTCACACCCAGCATATGCATACCACAAATTACACCCCAAAATACATTCTACTACTCCTCCTGAGTATGGCGATACCACATGAGTGACACTTTTACACAGCCTGGCCACATACAGAAGCCCAACATGCAGGGAGCACCATCAGGCGTTCTAGGAGCATAAATTACACACATAATTTCGTGACTACCTCTTGCACTTTTGAAGGTCCTGGAGCACTAGGACAATGGAAATGCCCAAAAAATGACCCCATTTTGGAAAGTAAACACCCCAACGTATATTCTAGGAGGCATAGTGAGTCTTTTGAACATGTCATTTTTTCCACAAGTTTTTGGAAAATGTGGAAAGAAAATGAAAACGCATTTTTTTTTTACACAAAGTTGTCCATTTATACAATAGTTCTAACACAAAGCATGTACCTAGCAAAAATGACACCCCAAAATATATTCTGCTACTCCTCCTGAGTATGGCGATACCACATACTGTCCTGCTCACCATTATTGGCACCCATGAAGTTTATGTACATATTGTGGAATATCTACTGAAGGAAATGTATCAAATTAACCAACATATTACTACAGATAGCTTGTGTTTGACAAAAAACTGTAAATGATAAATAACATTTAAAAAGATAAACATTATGAGGAAAACAGAGAAAACCATAATGCTTGCCTTGTCAGTGGTATTGGCACCCTTTGCTGCAAATCAGTATGGAAACCCAATTTGGCTCACCTGTTGCAGATCTCAAATGAGGATCACCTGTGATGAATTGCCTCCACCCATGTGACCCATGGGTGACATTAGCCAATAAATGAACATTTTGGTTTTATAAAAAGCCACCTGTTATTCCCTCTTCATGTGTGACAATGGTAAAGACAAAGGAGCTGTCTGACGACACCAGAAATGCTATTATTTGCAAGCACAAGACCTCCAAAGG
>BLSH010115689.1:565782-593614 GCA_018402905.1 Glandirana rugosa
ACGGTCACGCTTACGTTACGTAGTGTCTAGGACCCCGGGTCACAGGATAAATTGGTGAAGGGTTGGCGCGATATCTGTTTTCTGCAGGTGTCGCGTCAGTCCAATAAGACTCTCCTGCAGGTACCTGCAGGAGGTCTTAGCGCGAAGGGCGCGCTGGGGACCCCGCGGGTGTGCCCTTGTAGGCACTAGGCCCCCTGGGTTGACTAGTGCCTACGCTCGCCGGAAAGTGGTGCACTGTCTTTCCTCCCCCCTCTCTCCTCTCACAATGCACCGATCGGTGCGGAGAGGAGAGAGAAAAGCCGGCGGAAGCGCCGGCTTGTTGACATGTGATCGCGCTGTCATTGGACTGCGCGATCACGTGGTGAAAGGCCGCTCGCATCCGTGATCAGTTGGGTCCCCCGGATCACGGATGTTCCCGTGTGGGCGCCCCAGGGGTCGCGCGGGAAGCGCGATTCTGGAGGACGTCCATGGACGTCCTCTCAGAATAACCTGACTGCGCTGTGGACGTCTTTTGTCTATAGCGCGGTTGGGAAGTGGTTAAATAGGACACTGGGCCCCAGGATCTGTGATGCATTGCATTCGCACTGGCAAATGCCTGAGTGCCCGTATCCTGCGAACCTGCTGATTATTAGAAGTGCCCCTTCTTCCGCGAACCATTCTCTGACAATTCTGTTGTGATTTTATTAACATAGACTGCTTAAGCCCTGAAGAAGAGAGAGGCTTTTGCCCCTGAAAAGCATTAAATGTATTTGATGCTCTTAACCACTTGCCGACCGCCAACCGGGCGTCTGACGGCAACAAGGTGGATCGTTATCGCAAACTGCCGTCATATGACGGCGGCTGCGATAACTAGTACCGTAAGCGTGCGCCGCCGGAGGCGCACTCGTGTGCTCACTGTGTCTGGGGGGGGCTAGGGAGCGGGTAGGGCGATGGCCCCCCCGCAGTGAGAGAATGGAGGTCCGTGGAAGTAAACACGGATCTCTGTTCTCATAGAGGGGGGAAGGGCTGTGATCACAGGCTTCCTGTATATGGAAGCCGTGATCACTTCCTTCCCCCTGCCAGCCCAGCCCACATGCAGTTAGAACACGCCTAGGGAACACATTTAACCCTTAGAGCGCCCCCTCCAGGTTAACCCCTTCATTGCCAGTAGCATTTACACAGTAATCAGTGCATTTTTATAGCACTGATCGCTGTATAAATGCCAATGGTCCCAAAAAAGTGTCAAAATGGTCTGACATGTCTGCCCCAATATCACAGTACTGCTAAAAATCGCAGATCGCCGCCATTACTAGTAAAAAAAAATAAAATAAATTAATAAAAACCCCAGAAATGAATTCTCATCATCCGTAAACGCGACAACTTTTGCGCAAATCAATTAATAAATGCCGATTGTGATTTTTTAAACCAAAAATATGGGGAAGAATATAAATTGGCCAAAACCGATAATTTTTTTTGGATTTGTATTTTAGCAAAAAGTAAGAAATATTGATTTTTTGTAAAATTGTCCCTTTTTTTTTATTTATAGCGGCGATCAGAAATGACGCACAGGGGATCAAATACCACCAAAAAGAAAGCTCTATTTGTGGGGGAAAAAAGGACGCAAATTTTGTTTGGGTTCAACGACGCACGACCGCGCAATTGTCAGTTAAAGCGACGCAGTGGCGAATCGCAAAAAGTGCTCTGGTCCTAAAGTGTGAAATCCTTCCGGGGCTGAAGTGGTTAACTAACTCCCTTAAAGCGGAGTTCCGACCGAAATATGACTTTTAGGCCTCATACACACAGGTGTTTAAAAAAACGAGCTGTAACGTCGGTACCAACGCCAGGAGAAAAGCGTGATTTTATCATCGTTTTGCTTTGGCGTCAATGCGCGTTTTTCAGCACTCTGCCTCTATTCAAAATCAGTGGTTCCCTATGGGAGCCAATTGATTTGATTAGAAGTCGCACCAGAAGTCGGATCACGATGATCTGACCCACGGTATGGTATGGATTTTAGGGGAACCCCCATGCCGAAAAATCGGTACAGGGTCCCCCTCCCAAGATCCATACCAAACCCTTATCCGAGCATGCAGCCTGGCAGGCCAGGAAAGGGGGTGGGGGGTGAGCGAGCGCCCCCCCCCCTGGACTATACCAGGCCGAATGCCCTAAACATGGGAAGGGTGGATGCTTCTTTCCGACAACCCTGGCATGGGGTGGGGCCATCCGCTGACGTCATCCATAAGCCCTGTCACAGGGCGGACTGTGACATCATAAGGGGCGAAGCTTATGGATTACGCCAGCGGGTGGCCTTGCCCCATGCCAATATAAGTCACTGCAGAGCACGGAGACACCATTCGTGCAGGAGATTGTGTCGTGTCAACACGGGTAGAAGAGCAGAGGGAGAAGACAGCGGCAAAAGAGCAGAAGATCCCTCAGAAGAAAAAGGGCCTCGCAAAAGAGCAGAAGAAACAAGACGCCGGAGAGGGAGAAGAGCTGGAGAGGGGAGAAGATGCCAGAGCTGATTTAATAAAATATTTTAAAAAGCTGTGTAGTTTGTTTTTTTGACACTTTTTTTTTTAGGTGAATGGGTACTGGTACGATGTACCCCATACTCATTTACATAGGGTGGGGGCCGGGTTTCTGGGGGCCCCTTGTTAAAGGGGGCTTCCAGATTACAATAAGACCCCGACAACCAACGGCCGGGGTTGTCGGGAAGAGGCCCTTATCCTCATCAACATGGGGTCATGGTGCTTGGGGTGGGGGGCGCAGGGCAAAAGCTCGCTCGTCCCCACCCCTTTCCTGGCCTGCCAGGCTGCGTGCTTGGATAAGGGTCTGGTATGGACTTTGGGAGGGAACCCCACGCATTTTTTTTTTAATTTTGGGGGGGGGTTTCCCCTTGAAGATCCTATGCACACAAGTCGCACCGCAAGTTGGATCATCGTGATCCGATTTCTGGCGCCACTTCTATTCAAAATCAGTGGGCTCCCATAGGGAACCATTGATTCTGAATAGAGGCAGCGAAACGCCTGACGAGGCTTAAAGAGGAAGTAAACCCTGGTTTAAACCCTGATGGGTTTACTTCCTCTTATTCACCTGCAATGTAAAAGCATAATAGGCTAGTATGCTAATACCAACCAAGCCGCCCTCTTCGGTCCTCTCAAGACCTCCTGCTCTCTAGCTCACTTGTCACCTCCTCCCATGCTCGCCTCCAAGATTTCGCGAGAGCTTCTCCAATCCTTTGGAACTCCCTACCCCAATCGACTGTCTTCTAATCTATCCATCTTTAGACGATCCCTGAAAACCTTTCTCTTTAAAGAATCCTATCCTGCTTCTAGCTAATACTCTTTCTTTCTACATCAGCTCATCCCCCACAGCTTTTACCTTTTGTATCAATTGACCCTCCCTCTTAGATTGTAAGCTCTAACGAGCAGGGCCCTCTGATTCCTCTTGTACCAAATTGTGATGTAACTGTACTGTCTGCCTTCATTTTTGTAAAGCGCTGCGCAAACTGCTGGCGCTATATAAATCCTGTATAATAATGATAATAATAATAAGTATGCATCGCATACTAGCCTATTATGTGCCACTTACCTGCCATCGTCGCCCGCGCTGTCCCCGCAGTAGGAAGCGTCCATCTTCGCCCCTCTTCCTTTCAGGGCCGCGAACTCCGGCGCTGTGACTGGCCATAGTTGCGTAACATCACTTCCATGCATGCGCACGAGAGCCGCCAATCGCGGCACGCTGTCAGTGAAGAAACAGCACAGAGGCCGTTTCTTCTCTGCGCATGTGCCGAATGACGTGCCAGTATAGCGAACCTACATGTAAGCCTGATTACAGGCTTACCTGTAGTTTAAAGTGGTTGTCAAGAATTGGCAACCACTTTAACACTGTGTATACAACTGATGTGTGATGGTGTGTTCCCCTGCGCTACCTCTCACAGATCAGAGGTGTCACTGTGCAGATAGAAATAATAAAGTGCTGTGCATATAAATAGTCCTGGACAATGCACATATAAGTTGTGGTACATAGGGAATGGTAATATTGCGCACTGTCTCAATGCACTGATATACATAATCAAAACTTGTGCAAACAAATAAACAGATAAATAGACATTTGTCTCTTCAAAATGCTAAAATCAAGTCCTTCCAAAAAGTGCTTAAAAGTGCATAAATAATATAAATATCACAAGCCAGAGGCAAAACAAACGTAGTGCTATATCAAGAGTTCATAAATGGGAATTTCAGTGGTGATATAAAATAAAGTGATCCGTGTGTGTCTTCTTAAATTAAATTAAATTAAATATGGTGTCTTCACCTTCACCTAGATGCATAATATGCGCTCACCTCAAGGATGAATAAAGAGTGTGTTTTAGAGGGTGGTGTTCTCCTAATACGATGATTAGGGTGGGATGTTGTCCTGGGTCCTCTCTCCAATGGGTTGTTGGGTCCCAGTCCTTCTGCTTCGTCACTGGCTTCGGTAGCTCCGCAGGATGTATAAAGGGGGGGGGGGTTAAAGCGAGGGACCTCTCATAGTGTAGTATAATTAAAACAAGTAGGTGGTTTATTAAGTAAAGTTGCACTTACGTATATATTATATATACATATATATATATATATATTTGTATATACGTATACAATATATATATACAATAGATGGTGTTAAAACCACTACAGAGATACAGTGTCATACAATGGGTAGTGGTAGAAGAGAATTATGATTATATATAGACCTATATCATATGTATGTATTCTCTACTCATAATGAAGGGAGAAGCATTATAGAATGGTAATGTGTGCATGGTTCCATATGACTGTGTCATTGACTGTGGTTAATAGTCACTCAAGAAACAGTTTAAGTCAAACTCGACATTTAATCCATTAGGTGTCAGCGTGTTTAATGTATGGATCCATCTGGATTCCTTTTGGCTTAGTGTTCTAAACATATGACTGCCCCTCCAGGCTTTGTATCTTCAATTCCCCAGAATTTTAGGTGCATTGGATTTTTGTCATGGACCTCTGCAAAGTGCTCCAAGACACTGTGCTTCGGGAAGCCTTTGATTACATTTTGGACATGTTCTTTGATTCTTGTCTTTAGTGTTCTTTTAGTTCTTCCCACGTATTGCAGCTTACAACTGCACTCTAGGATATAGACTGCTCCCTCGGCGTTACAGCTGACAAAGTCTCTGAAGGCATACATAACTCCAGTGCTGGTAGATTGAAATTCCTTTTTTTTTTTATTGGTTTAGCTGCATGTTTACATGCAAAACAATATTTACATGGGTAGAAACCCTTCCCCATAAAGAAAGTGAATTCCTGTTTTGGTGGTGGCATTACTACATTTTTGACAATGATATCTCTCAGATTTGGGGCTCTCTTATAGGTGAATATGGGCTTTTCTGGCAGTATTTTCCGTAGGTGTTTATCTGTTGTTAATATGTGCCAGTGTTTCTGAATTAGCCTTTCCACTTCTTTGTGTTGAGCGTTGGGGTCCAGGACTAGGGGTGGAACTTCAAGAGGTGATTGCTTTGTGTCTGTTGTTTTCCAATAACATTGGTTTCCTGTCTAATTTGTTGACTTGTTGAATTTGAGTAGATATTGATCCTTTTTCAATGAATCTCTTCCCAATTATCTGTGCTTATGTCTGGTAGTCTTCTTCTGTGGTGCAATTTCTTTTAATCCTTGTGATTGGGGATATTAAAGAGCCAGGGTTTATGATGACAGCTATTAATTGGTAAGTAGCTGTTGCTATCTACATTTTTAAAAAAAGTTTTGGTGAGGAGACGGTTATGTCCAATTCTAATTTCCTAGTCAAGAAATTCAATTGATTTATCTTGTATGTTCCATGTTAAAAGTATGTTTTTTTCATTCCTGTTGAGATTCTTAAGGAAGTTTTCTAGTGTGGATCTGTTTCCATGCCACACAATAATCAGGTAATCGATATACCTTCTATAAAGTCTGAGTTCTCCTGGGGTGTTTGCATACACACTGTCCTCCTCTCATTGTGACATGAAGGCATTTGCCACACTGGGGGCAAGTTTTGCTCCCATGGCTATCCCCGTTGTTGGTTTATAGTGGCATTGGTCGTGCCAAAATAATTGGATTTTAGTCATAAGTCTAGGCATTTAATGAGGTATTTTCTTTGTGGGCACTTCAATGTACTGTATTGTCTAAGTAGCCATTTGGTGGCCTCACATGCTTGATGATGTTGTAACAACGTATAGAGGGAGGACACGTCTGCCGTAGCTAATAGTGTCCTTCCCTCTAATACCGGAAGAGATTCAAATAGCTGAAGGACATGTTTGGTGTCCTTCAGATAGGATTTGGTATGCTGGACCCCTGGTTGGATAAAACGGTCTATATATTGTCCCATTTGGGAAGTCAGGGAATCTAGCCCATTGATTATTGGTCTACCAGGAGGGTTTTCTTTATCTTTATGTATTTTGGGAACTATATATATATCACTGGTATCCTACATAACTCCGGTACAAGGTAACGGGCCTCCTTTTTGTTGAGTATTTCTCTTTTGATGCCTAGTTGGACTACTTTCTCTAGTTGTTTCTTATATTTATTGGTAGGGTTCCCCAAAAGTTTAGCATATGTAGTAGTGTCTGCGAGTTGTCTGTTAATTTCATCTTGATATTTCTCCTGTGATAGTATGACAACTCCTTCTCCTTTATCGGCTGGACGGATTACAATATTCTTTCTTGTGGTCAATGTTCTAATCCCTTTTTTGATATGCGCTGGATCTACCTTTTTCTTGACTTCCAGTTGGTCTAAGTCTTGTAAAACTAGTCTTTTGAAGACTTCTATATGTTGATTGTCATGAATCTGTGGGTTAAATAAGGACTTGTTACGCAATGTGGTGTGTTGAACTTCTCCTTTATTGGTAGAGGTTTTGGATATTTTCATCTGGGGATTTTCTAAGATTTACTCCTTAATGTTAATACTTCTGATGAATTTTTGGATACCAATGTAGATATCAAATTTGTTGAGATTTTTAGTGGGGGGCATATTTCAGACCTATATCTAAGACTGCTAGTTCTTCATTGGAGAGGGTTTGGCCACTCAGGTTGAAGACTCCTTCCCCTAGTGGTCTCTTTTTATTTTGGATTCTCTTTCCCGATCGACATCCTCTCTTCTTTCAATACTTCTTCTTGATCTTTCGTCCTCTTCCCTTCTTCTGGGTGAATGATGATTTTCTTCCGCCGTTCTTCTCTGTTTCCTTTGTTCTTCTTGTGGTCTCCTCCTTGGTGAATAGTATCTCCGATCCCGGTCTAAAAAAGATCTTTGTGGTTCAGAGTCATAGTGGGATGGTGGGTAATATGGTCGTAGTTCTCCATATTCTCTGATCGGGTCAAACCTGTTGTAGATGGGGACTGGACTTATCTCTGAATAGTAGCAATTCTATTGGTAAGGTGGTCCTCTGTTCTCTCTGTACTGTCTGTCACCTCTATTCCAGCTTTGATATGGTTTCTTGAAACCTTTTTTGTATGGTTTCTTCCATGTGTTTCTTGGTGTGCGTTGCCCATGATTGGTGTAAAGTCTCTCTTCGTGATGTGATCTTGGTGTCGGGGGGTAGTAATTGTCTCTAGTATTGTTTGTTGGTGGTCTAATGTTATATGGAGTGGTTGTGTTGGGGCACCTGTATTCTAACTTCTCTTTCTGGTGTCGAGTATGTAGATACAGGTTGGTTCTCTTCTAATTTACTTTGCCATTTGAATACTCTATCTGCATCGTAGTCTGCCATATCTCGTTGGTACTTTTTCATCTTCCTTTATTGGACTTCCAAATCCTTGGCTATTAAATCCTTATTAAGGTGGTCGGTAAGTTTTTTTTAAATCTAAGGCTTCCGTATATGGCTCCAGTTTATTCTTAAATTCCTCAATCTGCTGATGAATCCGTCTCAGTTTTCTTTGTTTTCTTTTTAACCACTTGCCGACCGCCGATCGGCATCTGACAGCGGCAAAGTGGCTCTGTAAGGCGAAACGCCGTCATACGACGGCGGCCGCCAGATCGCGCACAGTGAGCGCGCCGCCGGAGGCGCGCCCACACGCTCACTGTGTCCGGGGAGGGCCAGGGAGCAGGTGCGGCGGCTTCGATTGCCGTCGGCCACCCGCAATGCCCCCCCCGGAGTGAAGGAGCGGAGGTCCGTGTAAGTAAACACAGACCTCCGCTCTGTGTGAGGGGGAAAGGCTGTGATCACAGCCTTCCTGTACGGGAAGGCTGTGACCACTTCCCTTCCCCTGCTAGGGCAGTCCCCCTACAGTTAGAACACGCCCAGGGAACATACTTAACCCTTAGAGCGCCCCCTGCAGGTTAACCCCTTCACTGCCAATGGCATTTACACAGTAATCAGTGCATTTTTATAGCACTGATCGCTGTATAGATGCCAATGGTCCCAAAAAAGTGTCAAAATGTTCAGACATGTCCGCTGAAATATCGCAGTACCGCTAAAAATCGCAGATCGCCGCCATTACTAGTAAAAAATTTAAAAAAAATAAAAACCCCAAAAATGAATTCTCATCATCCGTAAACGCGACCACTTTTGCGCAAACCAATCAATAAACGCCGATTGCGATTTTTTTATCGCAAATATGATGAAGAATATAAATCGGCCAAAAACGGTGAAAAAAATGTTTTTTATATTTTTTTTTGGTTTTGTATTTTAGCAAAAAGTAAGAAATTTGGGGTTTTTTTTGCAAAATTGTCGCTCTTCTTTTGTTTATAGCGGCGATCAGAAATGACGCAGCGGTGATCAAATACCACCAAAAGAAAGCTCTGTTTGTGGGAAAAAAAGGACGCAAATTTCGTTTGGGTACAACGTCGCACGACCGCGCAATTGTCAGTTAAAGCGACCAGCGCCAAATCGCAAAAAGGGCTCCGGTCCTAAAGCTGGAAATCCTTCCGGTCCTTAAGTGGTTAATAGAAATTTAACACATTCTATGCTTTTGCCATTAAAAAATTCAAACCACTCGTCTATGGATTCCTTATCCATTAAACCATCATTTGGTGGCACATCCCATCTTGCCGGTTTCAATTTGTTTATGCTGTTTTAAAGTGTTTTTGATGTAAGTGCAACTTTTACTTAATAAACCACCTACTTGTTTTAATTATACTACACTATGAAAGGTCCCTCTCTTTAACCCCCCCCCCCCTTTTATACATCCTGCAGGACCAAACAACCCATTGGAGAGAGGACCCAGGACAACATCCCACCCTAATCATTGTATTAGGAGAACACCACCCTCTAAAACACGCTCTTTATTCATCCTTGAGGTGAGCGCATATTATGCATCTAGGTGAAGGTGAAGACACCATATTTAATTTAATTTAAGAAGACACACACAGATCACTTTATTTAATATCACTACTGAAATGCCCATTTATGAACTCTTGATATAGCACTGTTTGTTTTGCCTCTGGCTTGTGATATTTATATTATTTATGCACTTTTAAGCACTTTTTGGAAGGACTTGATTTTAGCATTTTGAAGAGACAAACATCTATATCTGTATATTTGTTTGCACAAGTTTTGATTATGCATATCAGTGCATTGAGTGCGGAATATTACCATTTCCTATGTACCTCTACTTAGCTGTGTATACAACGTTAAGCCGCATTTTTGAGCGTTTTGCCGGCTCAGCGTCAAAATGGCTCCAGTGCTGCAGCTTCCGAACACGCTGGTCATGGGTTTTTTTACAGCTTAAAAACGGCTATGCCACTTACAGCTCAAAAGTATTAGCATGTGTATGAGGCCATTGAATAACATTGAGTTCCCGGTTGAATTGTGGCCATATAGCCGGGTATACAGTATATGCTTATTAATAGAGATACCTCCAGATTAATGTTGCATCAAAGTTCAGTTGCAGACGCCCCTGAGTATGATCAAAATGCAGTATCCATCTTTGTGTCTGAAATCTGAAGACAAGATAAGTGGTGATGGGGAGTTCCTCCAGCTGTGGTCCAACCAGCCTGGAACGCAGCTTCTCACTGGCAGAAACTGGTGTGGCACTGGAACTTAGAGTCAGCCTATCTACTCTGTGTTTTAGTCCCTTCCTAATGGTTTATAATCTGATAGGCAACCGAACCTCAAACTACCCAATTACCAGACGTACTTGTGGGATGCCTAACCTGGCTCAAGCCTATGCTGGTTATCGAGCTCTAAGCTAAAACTAGCTATAGAATCCCAGACCAGAAGGATCAGGGTTAACTAAAACAATAAGAGCTGTGTATAATCTCTATTGCAATAAACGGTTCACCTACTAATATACTGGAAAGTGACCACTCCATGCATGCAAAAGCACTGACCTAGTTGTCTGGCGCTGTGCATGTGAGATAATAATGAAAGAACAGAGACATGTCTGTCACTAGGATTCAGATTAAGATGTTATGGGCAGCAACAGTTAAACAGCCAGAACATAGGAACAATTACCTAATAGTCTCTGCTTCTGATCTGGATAAAATACAGTATTGCAGTAATTCACCTCCTGCATGAGGAAATGTGGTGTTAGTTCCTCTCTCTCCACTTTCTCCTTCAGTGGATTTAAGTCATCCCCCCAGAGGCTGAAGTGCTAATACATAATTATGCATAACACTGATATTAGCCGCTAACAGTAGAGGGAAGCAATTCCGTGATGACGCTCTAGTTACGAGCGAAACGCGTTGACGTCACTTCCGGTCCGTCACGGTCATCAAAGTCATTTCCGCCAACGGTGGTTACTGAATGGAACACACGCCATTGCAGTCTCCTGAAGGAGTTTTATTCTATAGATGCCTGAAACATCTGATTTTTTTGTAAGTAGGATTCTTTTTTGCGCAATAAAGCTTTTTTACTGTACATTCAATGTACACTATGGAATTTCCTTTGTTTTTCTGAATGCCTTGGGAACATACCAGCGGATCATACCAGCATTAGAGTCCGATCTGGATCGGGATCGTTGCCCCCACCAGAGCACAGCTTGTCTGACCCGCTGACTGAAAAGCAGTGGGTCCACTCCGTCTGGTGAGTGAGGGCACAAGAGTGTCACCAGTCACTTGTCAATTTATCTGCACTGAGTATTGTATTGGAGCACGGAAGAGCACTTTTTGGAGCACTATGTCACTTTTCATTATGTGGACTATGTATTAATCATCTGGGTTGGCGCTGTTATATTTGATTAATTCCCTAACATTGCTTTGCTTGTATTTAATTGTTTTATTCATTTGTAAACCAATGGGATGAGCTTCGATCTGCATGCAATGTCAATTAAGGCTGGATTCACACCATAGCGGCCTGTTTGTTTCACACCATAGCAGCCTGTTCCCCTGTGAGAAGGGACGGAGCCGTCATTTGGTGGCTCCTGTCCATTCTCACAGCGCAGCAGCTGCCCGGGGAGGGAGGGGGATGTGCCTCGAGCAGGGGAAAAGATCCCTATTCAGGGGAAAAGATCCCGGTGCAGATGCGTTCCCACTGAACTTAATAGGCTGGGAATTCGCAGTGCATTGCACGGAAAGCACACACCTTTTCTGTGCAATGTGGAGTGCGAATGTGAACCTGAATTTGTCCCTTATCTATCTAATCTTGGTTTTTGATGGTGACAAAATGGAACACCCGTGCAAAAATGTGTGTTGAAATTGCCACTTGAACCCCCCATTGGAAGCTCTTGTGACAATACAGGAGTACAGTTTAGGAAAAGAGCAGCCTATATGAGGATGTGCTTGTGCAAAAACCTTCATGGCACGACCATTGGGTAATATTATAATGAAAGCAGGGGATTTTAAATAATACCATAACATTGAAATGATAAGAACATGTAAAAGTGTACAGTATATGAGATTTTAGGCATTAGGTTTACATATACACTATATTACCAAAAGTATTGGGACACCTGCCTTTACACACATGAACTTTAACCACTTAAGGACCGGAAGGATTTTCCACTGTAGGACCAGAGCACTTTTTGCGATTCGGCACTGAGTCGCTTTAACTGACAATTGCACGGTCGCGCAACGTTGTACCCAAACGAAATTGACAACTCTTTTTCCCACAAATAGAGCTTTCTTTTGGTGGTATTTGATCCCCTCTGCATCACTTCTGATTACCGCTATTAAAAAAGAGCAACAATTTAAAAAAAAAACATTTTTTTTTACTTTTTGCTATAATACATATCCAAAAAACTATAAAAAAAACAAATTTACTCATCAGTTTTGGCCGATATATATTCTTCCTCATATTTGTGGTAAAAAAAAAAATGTGATCGGCGTTTGATTGGTTTGCGCAAAAGTTGCGCCGCGTTTACAAACCATGAGAATTAATTTATGGTGTTTTTACTATTTTTTTCTACTAGTACTGGCGGCGATCTGCGATTTCTTATCGGGACTGTGATATTGCAGCGGACAAGGCAGACATTTTTGACACTTTTTTGGGACCAATGACATTTATACAGCGATCAGAAATTTAAATATTCACTGATTACTGTGTAAATGTCATTGGCAGTGAAGGGATTAACCTGCAGGGGGCGATCTAGGAGTTAACTGTGTTCCCTAGGCGTGTTCTAACTGTGAGGGGGCTGGGCTGCCAGGGGCATAAGAAATCTAACTGATCCCAGTGACAGAGATCAGTATATCTCTTACATGCCACCTGACAGAGCGGGGAACCGCTGTGTTTACATCAGCGGTTCCCCGTTTTTCTTCTCGGCCAAGGCAATCCCGGTTAGCCGGCAGACATTGAGTCCGCCGGACCCATGGCCATACCACTGAAGAGTGCGACGGCATGAGCAAGCCGTCGTTTAAAGACGGCGATTCGCGGGATCGTGCCACTCTGCAGCAGTAAATGTGCGCGAGCTGTTCCGGAACCGGTTAATGGCATCCCAGTCTTAGTGCGTAGGGTTCAATATTGAGTTGGCCTATCCTTTGCAGCTATAACAGCTTCAACTCTTGTGGGAAGGCTGTCCACAAGGTTTAGGAGTGTGTCTATGGGAATGTTTGACCATTCTTCCTGAAGCACATTTGTGAGGTTAGGCACTGTTGGATGAGAAGGCCTGGCTCACAGTCTCCGCTCGAATTCATCCCAAAGGTGTTCTATCGGGTTGAAGTCAGGCCAGTTAAGTTCCTCCACCCCAAACTCCCTCATCCATGTTGTAACAGGAAGGGACCACTCCCAAACTGTTCCCACAAAGTTGGAGCATGAAATTGTCCAAAATGTCTTGGTCTGCTGTTGCCTTAAGAGTTGCCTTCACTGGAACTAAGGGGCCAAGCCCAACCCCTGAAAAACAAACCCACACCATAACCCCCGCTCTACCAAATGATTTGGACCAGTGCACAAAGGAGTTCCATAAAGACATGGGTGAGTTTGGGGTGGAGGAATTTGACTGGCTTACACAGAGTCCTCACCTCAACCTGATAGAACACCTTTGGGTTGAATTAGAGCGCAAACTGTGAGACGGGCCTTCTCGTCAAACATCAGTTCTTGACCTCACAAATGCGCTTCTGGAAGAATGATCAAATATTCCCATAGACACACTCCTAGACCTTGTGGACAGCCTTCCCAGAAGAGTTGAAGCTGTTATAGCTGCAAAGGGTGGGTCAACTAAATATTGAACCCTATGGACTAAGACTGGGATGCCATTAAAGTTAATGTGTGTAAAGGGAGGCGTCCCAATACTTTTGGTAATATAGTGTACTTTAATAGATATATGCTAAATACAGTATATCGGGGAAACATTAATCTATCTAACTATTGAACTGCTACAAGTCTGATTGCATTATATTGGTGATAAATTCCCTTTACCAACATTGGCATCCACTCTGGACCCAGCACCATCAGTATATGTTGCCCAGATATAACTCTTTGTGGAAGAATTAGAAAATGTGGCAGGTCTTCACAGGCTCTGTAATTAGGGAATCCTGTGCTGCTATTTAGGAGATCCATATAATACATAGATGGATCAAACAGTATACAGTATATGACACTGCATGACTCAGTGGATGATTCATTGAGAGGGGAAAAAGCGCTTGGTAGAGGACTGGTAAAGCTAGCACACTTTGTGCTCTATAGAAACCACTAACAGGGAATCTCATTGTCTGTTCTCCTCTTTTCATAGCAAATTCTAAGATAACTTGTTCTTGGAAATGAAAAAGTATTTGTAGACGTGACTCACAGATTATTAAAAAAATGAGCAAAATAAGAAATAAAAAAAATATTATATGGAGGTCTACAGAGCTAGTGGCTGCTTACCCCTTATGGACATTCTGCCAAGGGCCTACTGATTTCACAATAACTTGTAGAGTACAGTGTATAAAGGAGTGGGTAGCATATACAGCACAGTATTTACAGTTGAGCAGTATTATGCACAGCATATACCGTACAGCAAAGCACAGCAGAATATACAATATAATGTTAATACGGTCTTAGCTAATAAAGCAGAACAGCATTGAATATATAATCCACATAGAGTGCAAAAAGCCAAACAGATTGGAGTATATAAAGTTTAGTACATACCTCCCAACTTTTTGAGATGGGAACGAGGGACACCTATTAGCAAAAGTATGTAGGCATCGGAAACACCCCCTGCCACGCCCTCTTAAAGGAGAATTATACAAAAAAAATATTTAAACCCCCCCAGTGCTTTTTTTTTACCAGTATAACCAGTACTATTTCTTTTTATGGCTTTTGAACTTTACAAATGCAGCAATATAGACATTTGATGAAAAGTTTAGCACTGGGAAACACTTTTTTAAAGATAAAAAGTGCATTTTATATGCAACTATATGGATCAGACCAAAATGAGGGACAAATGAGGAGGAAAGAGGGACAGAGGGACTTTGTTCCCAATGAGGGACAGTCCCTCGAGATGAGGGAAAGTTGGGAGCTATGAGTACAGCGTGTAAGTGGTATACAACATTCAGTACAGTGTATAGAAGATCACTATGACATTTGTAGCGCCCCCATAGAATAGGTAGCAGGGTTTGCTAGGTAAGGTAAAATTTAGAATTTAGAATGTTTGGATCTGGGCTGGGAGGAGAGGCTCAGGGAGGATTGGGTGGACTTAACAGATGAGGTCACCAGAACCTCCCACTTCTTTCTAGAAACCTGGGGAAGGTTTCTGGTCAAAGAGCTGGGAGATAGGTGGAGCCATCTGCCGTATTCTAAGGAGCCCTGACCAATCCCCAAGCAGGATTGGCAGGGGGCAGGCCTCCTTAACCACTTCAGTCCCGGAAGGATTTTAGGAAGGATGTTAGGACCAGAGCACTTTTTGGGATTGGGCTATGTCGCTTTAACTGACAATTGCGCAGTCGTGCGACGTTGTACCCAAACCAAATTTGCGTCTTTTTTCCCACAAATAGAGCTTTCTTTTGGTGGTATTTGATTGTCTCTGCTTCATTTCTGATCACCGCTATAAACAACAAAAGAGTGACCGTTTTGCAAAAATAAAAACAATATTTCTTACTTTTTGCTAAAATACAAATCCAAAAAAATTATAAAAAAACGAATTTATTCATCGGTTTTGGCCGATTTATATTGTTCCTCATATTTGTGTTAAAAAAAAAATCGCAATCTGCGTTTATTGATTTGTTTGAGTAAAAGTTTCCGCGTTTACAAACCATGAGAATTAATTTCTGGCGTTTTTACAATTTTTTAAATGTCGGCGATCTGCGATTTTTATTGGCACTGTGATATTGCAGCAGACATGTCGGACATTTTTGACACTTTTTTGGGACCAAGGACATTTATACAGCAATCAGAAATGTCAATATCCACTGATTACTGTGTAAATGTCATTGGCAATGAAGGGGTTAACCTGCAGGTGGCATTGAAGGTGTTAAATGTGTTCCCTAGGCATGTTCTAACTGTGAGGGGGCTGGGCTGGCAGGGGCACCAGAGATCTAGCAGATCCCGAGTACATCAGCGTTCCCCATTCTGGCTCTGTCACAGGGCATTGCGAGTCGCCGGCGGACATCAGGGAGCGCGTGGCAGGCACGAGCGCATTAAAGTGACAACTATAAGCTGCAATTCGTGAGACAGAGCCACGCTGTCACCGCTTATAGTCATACGGCGGTCGGCAAGTGGTTAAATACTCTGAGTCAGCCCAATCTGGGAGGAGAAGTATCGGGTGGAAGTCTGGAGATGTAGCAGAGGTGCTGTGGAGGCCTCTACCCGGGAGGTCGCCCCAGTGTGGGGAGGGTGACCTTGGGGCCTGGAGGTTCGGGTGCAGCCAGGAAGGTGGTGATTCCAGGAGTCGCACAGGAAACAGGAGAACAGTCGAGGTGCTACACAGTGAGAGACTTTAAAGTGATCCACCGGTTTGGTGAGTGACGGCCCCTGGGAACTGCAAGAGAACGTGCTGGAGCAGGTTGGGAGAGGAATAGTCGACAGTCTTTGGGAGCCAGTTCAGGGAAAGGAGAGTCACTGAGGAAAAGCAGGTCGGAGGGACCTGGAAGAGAGATGGGCTGGGAGCTGTAGTCCATCAAAGGCCTGGCTAGCACTCAAGTACTTTTTGCTACACATTCAGGGGCCCATGATCCCTGGCCTGTAATGGGTGTTTCAGAGGTTCTGCTGAGAGTAGACCCCGCCATGGCCCAGCCGTGGTGAAGAGAAAGGAATGGAGAAGATTGATAAATTTCCTTTCAAGCTGGAAACTAAGTGCAGTGTTGGAGAGAAGTAATGGAGTGATGATTCACTAAGTTCAGTGCGGGAGAGATAACAGTAGGAGAAACAGTCAGCAAGTTGAGTGCTGGAGAGTTGTGAGGAGTAACAGTCTGCAAAGGGACGGTCCGCAGTGAAGTGTGCATATACAGGAGTGTATATGGACTTTGTGTACTATAATTCATTGGGCATCCCGCAGTCATCCCTTATCCCCATCCAAGTTATTTCTCCTAAATAAAACAACAAAAACAAGAGCCGCCCTGGTCAGTGTCTCCAGATGTGTGAAATATGGTGGGATTGAGGGCAGCTATAAGGTGAACTACTACTACCAGCCACTCTCAAGAGAGCACATGGCTACACATCATTAACATAAATGTAAATTCAATTAATATTTATTGTATAATGTAAAGTGCATTTTACACAATGTAGTTTGAATGTGAATTATGCAATAAAAACTTAATTTACAGTTCATAGGAACTAACTAATGTGCAGTGAAGCAGATATTAAAGAGTTAATTTGCAATGAATGGAATAATACAGTAAAGCAGTGGCAGCCCATCCATTAGGGGCGCAAGGGTGCTGCCCCCCTATTCGGCCCCCTGATCTACATGGAGGGATTCCAATGGGAGGGCTGTTTTATTTTAAGTATGTGATTAGAGCCAATAGGCTTTGAAAAAAGGGTAGGCTCAGGGCACAGAGCACTTTACTCTGAGCCCACCCAGTTGTGTGATAATAGCGAATGAATATTCACTATTCTCACACTGATTCTCCTCCCAGCCAATCAGGAAGCGGGTCGTGAGAGAAAGGAGAAGTGATTTTTTTGGCCAAGGAGGAGGGGGGAGGAGACATTCGGCTGGGGGAGAAACCGTGGAAGACCGACGGACCCACCAGCCACCACTCCAGGGATGGCTCACCATCCAGCATCCAGTTCAGCCATCCAGCACTCCCTGGCTCAAGGAGGGGAGATCGGAGTCTGGGTAGGACAGAGGTAAGGAGGTCGTCCATCTCCCGGAGCAGCGCCGGGGGTGTTGCCAGTGTTCCCCATGTTAATGTCCATCTCCCACCGAGGGGGGTGGCATTGGTTTGACACCCCCCCCCCCCGAATTATCGAGCACCAGCCGCCACTGCAGTAAAGGATTAAATTAAATGTGAACCCTAACCTTGTAAAACAACCCATTCAGTTTAAAATAGAAATTAAAGGCAAACATTAGTCTATGCATATAAAAAAAAAGTATAACTATATGTGGTCACATGACCTCTGTTCTCAGCTGCATAAGGGGCTCATGAGGTGGGGGTGGAGAAACATGAGCACACTGAACTTCCTGAGTCAATGCCTGTACAGGGAGGCGTCAGCACTAGTCTGACCATTGGAGGACAGGCAGTCTGTTTTCCCAGCACAATGTTAGGAAAGGACTGTGCCTGGAATCCGGTTCTGTGCACGGCCCCATTTAAGCAGACAGCGCCCTGCAGCCAGTGCTGTCCGTTCTACAGCGTTAATGTGTTCCAGAGTGACCTGTATCCTGATTATCTGTTCCTTTTTTTCCGGCTTGTCTTTGACTTTGATTGATCTCCGTCTGCACCAACCCCCAGCTTGCCCACGACAACTCTTCTGCCTGATCCTTGTGTACTTTGCTGCCTGCCCGTTGACTACCCTGCCTGTACCCGGCAACTCTTCTGCCTGCACCTTCTGTACCACTTTGCCAGCCAGTTGCCGACCCCAGCCTGTACCACTATTCTACTATCAGCACGAGCCTCTACCGGACCTCTCACACCACTACCAGTGAACAAGTCAAACCCTCATGCCCCCATGTGCTCCCGAACTCCCTGTCTGTCCTACCAGGGGTTCCCGAACCAGGGCCGTAAGAGTGGTTGCTTCCTGCATAAGACAGACTCCACCATCAGGTGCGTGACACACAGCCAGAAAACTGATTGTGCTGGGATGGATGTGATCTCATGCCTAGTGTGGCCATTTAAAAAAAAAAGAATAGGAAAGCAGGAGGACTAGCAGGATCACCAGGTATTTGACACAAAGGAAGCAATACAAAGAGAACAGGATATTTTGTCATACAAGTACATGATACAGCAGTCACATATCAGGAGTATGAAATGTTGGGGTAACATATCCCTTAATGTATAAATCCGATTGACATTGGTTAGAGTTAAGTGCCACATCCCCAAATTTGAGACAACAAATTTGTGTTATTGTGTTGGCGTGGGATTTTAAGGCACAGCATACTTGTTCATAAAAATGTATAACATTTATTCAAAATGTGTTTAAAATCAAAGCAATATTTCAAAACATAATTTATATTACAAAAGACAACATGATGCAATACAAAATTCATAAAAAGAATCGTTACTGCAGTGAATTTGCGTATAGTAGTCTCTACAGCTCAACGCGTTTCTTGGAAACAATGGAAACAATTCCTTTCCGTTGTTTACAAGGGAGATATGTAATATGAACTGTTAAATGATTATTTAGAATGTAATTACTGATGATCTGTCATTTTGTTTAGATGCCATATTTTTAGAAAGTTTATATTGGTTGCTCCTGATGAAGAGGACTATGTCCAAGAAACGCGTTGAGGTGTAGAGACTATTATACGCAAATTCACTGCAGTAACAAGACCGATTCTTTTTATGAATTATGTGTTGCATCATGTTGTCTTTTGTAATGTAAATTGTGTATTAAAATATTGCTTTGGTTTTAAACAAATTTTTAATAAATGTTCTACATTTTTATGAACAAAGTATGCTGTGCCTTAAAAGTCCCACACCAACACAATGACACAAATTCAATGTCTCTTAATGTACATTTAGTCACTGGGGGGGCTTGCATAGAAAAGGCTTACTGTGTATGGAATGTACATTGAAAGGAGAATGTGCAGACAAAGATTAGGCAGGCCATACATAGTTTGAATCTCAGCCAGTTCAGCAGGAACTGTGTATGGGCAGGTTGAATGAACCTAGTTGATCGGTCATTAAACTTGGGTCCAACCAGCATGCTGGGTATGGTGAATGCTGTTGTGCACTCTGTTCACTATCCTGGGTATGGTGTGTGATGTTGTGTGCAGTGTTCACTATGCTGAGTATGATGTGTGCTGATGTGTGCAGTGTTCACTATGCTGAGTATGGTGTGTGCGGTTGTGTTCAGTGTTCACTATGCTGAGTATGGTGTGTGCGGTTGTGTGCAGTGTTCACTATGCTGGGTATGGTGTGTGTGCTGTTGTGTGCAGTGTTCACTATGCTGGGTATGGTGTGTGTGGTTGTGTGCAGTGTTCACTATGCTGGGTATGGTGTGTGCTGTTGTGTGCAGTGTTCACTATGCTGAGTATGGTGTGTGCGGTTGTGTGCAGTGTTCACTATGCTGAGTATGGTGTGTGCGGTTGTGTGCAGTGTTCACTATGCTGGGTATGGTGTGTGTGCTGTTGTGTGCAGTGTTCACTATGCTGGGTATGGTGTGTGTGGTTGTGTGCAGTGTTCACTATGCTGGGTATGGTGTGTGCTGTTGTGTGCAGTGTTCACTATGCTGAGTATGGTGTGTGCGGTTGTGTGCAGTGTTCACTATGCTGAGTATGGTGTGTGCGGTTGTGTGCAGTGTTCACTATGCTGGGTATGGTGTGTGTGCTGTTGTGTGCAGTGTTCACTATGCTGGGTATGGTGTGTGTGGTTGTGTGCAGTGTTCACTATGCTGGGTATGGTGTGTGCTGTTGTGTGCAGTGTTCACTATGCTGGGTATGGTGTGTGTGCTGTTGTGTACAGTGTTCACTATGCTGGGTATGGTGTGTGATGTTGTGTGCAGTGCTCACTATGCTGGGTATGGTGTGTGTGGTTGTGTGCGGTGTTCACTATGCTGGGTAAGGTGTGTGTGCTGTTGCGTGCAGTGTTCACTATGCTGGGTATAGTGTGTGATGTTGTGTGCAGTGTTCACTATGCTGGGTATAGTGTGTGATGTTGTGTGCAGTGCTCACTATGCTGGGTATGGTTTGTGTGGTTGTGTGCGGTGTTCACTATGCTGGGTAAGGTGTGTGTGCTGTTGCGTGCAGTGTTCACTATGCTGGGTATAGTGTGTGATGTTGTGTGCAGTGTTCACTATGCTGGGTATAGTGTGTGATGTTGTGTGCAGTGTTCACTATGCTGAGTATGGTGTGTGCGGTTGTGTGCAGTGTTCACTATGCTGGGTATGGTGTGTGCGGTTGTGTGCAGTGTTCACTATGCTGGGTATGGTGTGTGCTGTTGTGTGCAGTGTTCACTATGCTGGGTATGGTGTGTGTGTGGTTGTGTGCGGTGTTCACTATGCTGGGTATAGTGTGTGATGTTGTGTGCAGTGTTCACTATGCTGGGTATAGTGTGTGATGTTGTGTGCAGTGCTCACTATGCTGGGTATGGTGTGTGTGGTTGTGTGCGGTGTTCACTATGCTGGGTAAGGTGTGTGTGCTGTTGCGTGCAGTGTTCACTATGCTGGGTATAGTGTGTGATGTTGTGTGCAGTGTTCACTATGCTGGGTATAGTGTGTGATGTTGTGTGCAGTGCTCACTATGCTGGGTATGGTTTGTGTGGTTGTGTGCGGTGTTCACTATGCTGGGTAAGGTGTGTGTGCTGTTGCGTGCAGTGTTCACTATGCTGGGTATAGTGTGTGATGTTGTGTGCAGTGTTCACTATGCTGGGTATAGTGTGTGATGTTGTGTGCTTTAAGATATAAATTATTCTTGTACAAATAAAATGGCAGTTTTATTCTATATCTGTAGGAAACAAAAATAGACATTGACGTTCAACTATTCACTGATTGGATTGTATAAAAAATGATATTGCAAAATGTAACATGTACAGAATATAATGCATAATTCAGTGAGTCACCGTGTAGAATAATTCTCTGCTGTGTCTATGCTTAGAATAATATAGAAAGCCCCCAATTCCCCCGAGATTTCTACTATAAGGTGAAATTTAAAGCAGAACTCCATGATTTAAAAGTTAGTTCTTGGCAGATATAGACACAAATGAATACAGCTTGGTAACATGAAAATATCATTAACCACTTCAGCTCCGGAAGATTTTACCCCCTTTATGACCATGGCATTTTTTGATATTCGGTACTGCGCTACTTTAACTGGTAATCGCACTGTCATGCGCCGTTGTACCCAAACAAAATGTATGTCTTTTTTTTCATACAAATAAAAGCTTTCTTTTGTTGGTATTTGATTACCTCTGGGTTTTTTATTTGTTTGTGATGTAAACGAAAAAAAAACGGACAATTTTGAAAAACAAACAATATTTTTTTTACTTTCTGCTATAAAACATGTCCAATTAAAAAAAAATTAAAAAATCAAAGTTTCTTCATAAATTTTGGCCAAAATGTATTCTGCCACATGTGTTTGATACAAAAAAATCCCAATAAGTGTATATTGATTGGATGGCATGAAAGTTATAGCGCCTACAAACTACTGGATATATATACTAGAAATTCTATTTTTTTATACTACTAATGGCGGTGATCAGCGACTTATAATAGGACTGCGATCATGTGGCGGACAGTCTGACACTAACTGACACTGGGGGTAAGGGGGTAACTGACTAAATGCCACTGACATCACCAGTGACACTAATACAATGATCTGTGATAATACTATACACTGTCACTCTACTAATGACACTGCGATTCCACGACACTGCGATTCTGTGTGATGCAATTTTCAGCCCATTCATTTGAATGGACTGGGATGGCACTGGATTGCACTAAAAGTAGTGCAAACACGCTGCTGCTGGATTGCATGGTACTGAATACAGCGCTACCATGCAATATGGTGCAGGCAAACACACTCCATTTGCTGTCTGCATTTGGGGTCTCAATAGGAATACATTGGCATTCACAGCAGATTGTATATCTGGTGTGTTTGGAATGTGGTGCGGAAAAATTATTATTATTATTATACAAGATTTATATAGCGCCGACAGTTTGCGCAGCGCTTTACAATATTAGGGGAGACAGTACAAATTACAATACAATTCAAAACAGGAGGAATCAGAGGACCCTGCTCGTTAGAGCTTACAATCTAGGAGGGAGGGTTAAATGATACAAAAGGGCAGTAAACTGCGGGGGATGAGCTGATTGAGAAAAAAGGAGTGTAGTTATTAGGTGGTGGCAGGATAGGCTTCCCTGAAGAGAAAAGTTTTCAGGGATCGCTTGAAGGTGGATAGATTTGGGGCCAGTCTGACCGATTGGGGTAGGGAGTTCCAGAGGATGGGAGAGGCTCGGGAGAAGTCTTGGAGGCGAGTATGAGAGGAGGTGATGAGGGAGCTGGAGAGCAGGAGGTCTTGGGAGGAGCGAAGAGGACGGTTAGGTTGGTATTTTGAGACTAGGTTGGTGATGTAGCTGGGAGCAGAGTTGTGGATGGCTTTGTAGCTGATTGTTAGCATTTTAAATTTATGGCGAGGAACACAGATTTTGCGCACCGTGTTCTAAACCCAAAAGCAAACATTTGTTATATTGCAGCTTGCCAATCCTTAGATGTGATGGCTGCATTTGTTTTCTTTTTTAGGGTTTCTTTCTTTTATTTTCAGCTGGTAATCTGGCTAGTATGTCTGTTTTGCAAAAGAACAATCTCTCTTCCAGATGTATCAAACTACAGGGATGAGCAGTGGCGGCTGGTGGGGTTTTTTTTAGGGGGGGGCGGCAAACAACCACCCCCCCCAGGCGTGGCACTAACACCCGACCCCCCCCCCGCGTGCGCATCTGCCGGTTGGTCCAGCACTTACCTGGATAGATAGATGCAGATAGATGGAGGGTGTCATCCAGTATGGCGGGGTGCGGGCAGCGGCTCCAGGCTAGAGGGTGTGGAGTCCGGGCAGCGGCTCCAGGCTAGAGGGTGCGGGGTCCGGGCAGCCGCTCCAGGCTGGCGGTTGCAGGGTCCGGGCAGCGGCTCCAGGCTAGCAGTTGTGGGGTCCAGGCAGCGGTTCCAGTCTAGCGGGTGCAGAGTCCGGGCATCGGCTCCATGCTGGTGACTGCGGGGTCCAGACAGCGGCTCCAGGCTAGCAGGTGTGGGATCCGGGAAGTGGCTCCATGCTGGCAGTTGAGGGGTCCGGGCAGCGGCTCCAGTCTAGCAGGTGCAGAGTCCGGGCATTCGTTCCATGCTGGTGACTGCGGGATCTGGGCAGCAGCTCCAGGCTGGCGGGTGCGGGGTCCGGCAGCGGCTCCAGGCTGGCGGGGTCCAGGCAGCGGCTCCAGGCTGGAGGTTGCAGGGTCTGGGCAGCGGCTCCAGGCTGGCGGGTGCAGGGTCCGGGAAGTGGCTCCATGCTGGCAGTTGCGGGGTCAGGGCAGTGGCTCCAGTCTAGCAGGTGCAGAGTCTGGGCATCGGTTCCATGCTAGTGACTGCGGGGTCCGGGCATCGGCTCCAGGCTGGCAGGTGTGGAGTCCGGGCATCGGCTCCAGGCTGGCGGTTGCGGGGTCTGGGCAGCGGCTCCAGGCTGATGGTTGCAGGGTCCGGGCAGCGGCTCCAGGCTGGCGGGTGCGGGGTCCGGGCAGCAGCTCCAGGGTGGCAGGCTTCCTCTCAGGCTCCACATCAGGCATCCAATAGGATCATCTGATGTATTGGCCAATAGGGAAACAAGTCATTCGCTATTGCCACACAACTGGGTGGGATCGGGACTCAATGCTCTGCGTCTCAAGCCTACCCTTTTTTTGAAGTCTATTAGAGCCTTCGGCTCTAATCATGTGCCTCAAACCCCCCCCCCCCCCCCAATCATAGGATTTCATGCTCCCGGAGTCCTGAAAGGGGCCGGGCACATGGATAGGGAGAGCGGCAGCAGTGTTAGGGGGGCGGCGACCACAATGCGCTGGCCGCCACTGGGGATGAGACAGACCATTTAACACTGACAGGGGTGCTTACAGTGATCAACTTTTATTTAGTTATGTAAAACCTTTTATCCCAAAAAGAAAAAGATCTGATGTTACTGCTTAAAGAGTGTGAGCTGAGTTTGGCTTCAATTTGTTAGTGTCTTTAAATCTGGCAATACATTTAACACTCCCCTCCCCCCAGACTGACAAAGCTGCTCCATCCCCATCCGTGCTCATCCATCCGTGCTCAGTCATCCTCATCCGTGCTCATCCATCTACATCCACGGCTCATCCATCCCCATCCATGGCTCATTTGTGCTTCATTCATGCTCATCTATACCACATCAGTTCTCATCTGTGACACATCCATGCCACTACAGTGTCCATCCGTGCCACTACAGTGCCCATCCGTGCCACTACACTGCTCATCCATGCCACCACACTGCCCATCCATGCCACCACAGTGTCTCACAATAGGGTAAAAGGTAGTCAAATTAGATTTGAAATGTATGCCCCTAGAACACCTGACGGTGCTCCCTGCATGTTGGGCCTCCCATGTGGCCAGGCTGTGTAAAAGCACACATATGGTATTGCCATACTCAGGAGGAGTAACAAAATATTTTGTGAGGTGTAATTTTTGCTAGGTACATACTGTGTGTATATTGTATAAATGGACAACCTTGTGAAAAAAAAATGTGTTTTCATTTTCTTTCCACAAATGACATGTTCAAAAGACTATGCCTCCTAGAATATACGTTGGGGTGTTTGCTTTCCAAAAATGGGGTCATTTTTTGGGTGTTTCAATTGTCCTGGTGCTCCAGGACCTTCAAAAGTGCAAGAGGTAGTCAAGAAATTATATGTGTAATTTATGTCCCTAGAATGCCTGATGGTTCTCCCTGCACGTTGGACCTCTGTATGTGGCCAGGCTGTGTAAAAGTCTCACACATGTGGTATCACCATACTCAGGAGGAGTAGTAGAATGTGTTTTGGGGTGTAATTTGCATATGCTGAGTGTGAGAAATAACCTGTTAACATATGACAATTTGGTGAAAAAAAATCTTCATTTTGCAAAGAATTGTGGGAAAAAATTACAACTTCAAAAAATTCACCACGCCTCTTACTAAATACCTTGGAATGTCTACTTTCCAGAAAGGGGTCATTTGGGGGGTATTTGTACTTTCCTGGCTTGTTAGGGTCTCCAGAAATGAGATAGGCCATCAGTACATCAGGTGTGATCAGTATTCAGTGATTAGCTTGTAGACTCTATAACCTTCACAAAGACAAAATAATATGCACTAATTTGTTTTGTTTTTTTTACCAAAGATATGTAGCAGTATAAATTTTGGCCAAAATGTATGAAAAATTACTAATTTGCAAAATTTTATAGCAGAAATGAAAAAAAAAATATTTTTTTTTACAAAATTTTCGGTCTTTTTTTAATTATAGCACACAAAATAAAAAACCCATTAAATACCACCAAAAAAAAGCTCTATTTGTGTGACAAATAGGATGCAAATTTCATATGGGTACAGTGTTGCATGACTGAGTAATTGTCATTCAAAATGTGAGAGCACTGAAAGCTGAAAATTGGTCTGGTTGTTAAGGGGGTTTAAGTGCCCAGTGGTCAAGTGGTTAATGGGAATGGTTTCATAATTATCAACCAGCTGCTGCACCTGCAGGGCTCTAATGAATAAAAATTGCAGAGTCTGCATCCCTTTAGATGTGACTTTCTATTGGGATTATCTCACCAAAAGTGACATTTTTGTTGAAGGGGGTGACTGAAATCTGACTTGTATCTTAGTGTAGACTTCTGGGAAAATCAGTGAGCCCATCACGCCAGCAGGAAATGATGTTTCTGGGGGACATTCTGTGCACAGAACACCTCCATTTTGCCATATTGCATTTAAGGGTCCTTTTACACGAGCGGAGCCCATTTTGACGGGCTCCACTGCTCAGCAGGGATCCATCCGTTGATCTCCGCTGAGCCGGCAGATGACAGGATCGTCTCTGTACTCCATGCAGAAACGGACCTGTCAAAACTCCGCTCTCCTCTATGGGGGATTGGATGAACACGGACTGTCTGTACGTGTTCATCTGATCCGCCAGTCGGATGGAAAGTAGGGTTTCCATCAGTCTGTGTTTAGTGGATCGGAGCGGATTGGATGTCAGCGGACATGTCACAGCTGACATCCGTCGCTCCATAGAGGACAATGGAGCGTCCGTTCAGGTCCGCCAGAAAAGCTGACAGGTGGATCTGAACGGTCTGTGCGTGTGAAAGGGGTATTATTTTACAGAAAGTTACAGAGCTGCAGACTGAAAAGGAAAGGTCATTTTTAATAACATTCAAATTGCAATATGACTTGAGTCACAATTGTATACTGTATGCTATTTTATTATTTTTTATTATTTTTTTTTTCCCACGAAAGTGAAGTTACCCTTTAACAACAGCATGAATATAAATAGGATTGTCTATTATTTGTATTTTTATAGTCACTGAAAATATTCTACACTATGGTTATTCTGACTCCTAACTGTTGTAATGGCGACTTATCCCTTGTTGAGACCTCTATGCCTGGCCTGTATAAGCAGATATGATCACCGCAGACAGTTCTTATCAGATAGTGACTCACCAATTACCGATTTCTTCCACGAGCGTTTATTCATTGGAATAGCAGGTACAGCATACAACAAATGTGACAGATGGTCGAAAGATGGTAACTGCAGGTCAAAACATAGTAATGTGTCCTAGGATGCGAGTAGATTGAGTGAGGCCTTCTAGCATGTAGCCATATTCTTTACCTCATGAGAGAGAGGGCACAGGAAGAGGAAATAGAAAAGCAGAGTGCACCCGGAACAGGAAGTTACAGAGTAGAGTGAACTAGGAAGAGGAAATAGCTCACAGAGGATGGGAGGTACACACTTAGAAATACAATAGAAGGGTGTAATATCCAAAAGAACCACAAGATGGCATTGTAATAACCAACTATAAAAACATTACTATAGCTGCATATTTATGTTACATGCAAATCATGTAACAGAACACTCCCCGTCTGATATTGTAAATACCACTATATATATCATAACGGTAGTTATGCAGTGCAAATAAACATTGTGCAATTTGCAGTTGTCTTGAAAACCTGAAAGACAAAAAACAAACATGCATGCATATGCAACAATAAACTGCAATAAGGTATCAAGAAGTGTCACATAAAGTTCAAGGCACATTCTTCTGTAGCAGAAAGCTGAATCCAGCAGACTCAGGCAAGTGAGTTCAGTCTCCGAAAGGCAAGAGCAAAACAAGTTCTGTTATGGGTCTGAGGAAGGTCTTTACAGTTCCTTGTCTGGTAACCTTCACCTCCACCTTACGTACCATACCATCATCACTGGGAATGGTCTTTACAAT
>BLSH010115689.1:674148-684249 GCA_018402905.1 Glandirana rugosa
ACAAAAGTTAAACTAAGGACACCGAAAGACCTCCGGGAACCTAGGACCGACATGTACTATGTTAAATTGGTGAAAGGATGACCCATGAAAATGAGGGAAGGACGGGTCCAAATAAAAAACGATTTGTTTACTTTTTTTCTGGTTTTTAAAACTTTTTTTGTTTTGTTTTTTGTAAGTTAAAAAGTATTAAACAACATTTCAAAACGTTTTTTCCTTAAAAAGAAGTGACTACACACCACTACTCTGACGTGACTACCTTTTCTCGCGCTGACAGCGTGATGAGGGGAGATGAGAACCGATAACCGGCTTGTGTTATAGGGACTTCTATACTGATAATTAGGGCACTGATTATCAGTGCCGTCCCAACCGTGCCCATTAGTGCTGGCAATCAGTGCCCTTCAGTGTCACCTATCAGTGCAGCCCCATCAGTTCCTCCTCGTCAGTGCCCATCAGTGCAGTCTCATCACCACACATCAGTGAAGAAAAATTCCTTTTTTGCAAAACTTTACAACAAATTATGAAAAATTGAATGTTTTTTGTTTTGTTTTTTTCAAAATTTTTGGTCTTTTTTTCATTTGTTTAGCAAAAAATAAACCTGGGCAGGAAGGGAGTAAAAGTACCCAGTAGGAAAGTGGTTAAATTGTATCATGTACAGCCAGGATCCAAGGGCCTCCAGAAAGCCACAGGAATCAAATTGAAAACAAACACAGGTACTTACTGGTGCCTAACTTCAGAACTATTATTACCTTAACCCTGGTACACACGGGCCGAATATTGGCCAGTATCAGCCGGTTCAAAGGAAACCGGTCGACGTTCGGCCTGCGTGTACACCAGCCTGTCCAAAAGAAGCCGGCCGAACGGGCATGTTGGAAAACCAGCATCCAATCAGCAGCCTGCCAGCGCTGACTGCTGTGTAATGGGGTCATTCCCCAATTCCCCCCTGTCAGAACACAGAAGCTCAGCGGGGAGATCTCTGTACTAACATCGGATAGTTCGTACAGTGAGCTCCTCCCTAGCTCTTTTTTTTTTTTTTTTTTTTTCTTTTTTATCTTTCATTCAACCCGCTGGGTTAAATGAAAAAAAAAAAAAAATGATGGGGCGTACCAGGCTTTAGAAATAATTAGGCCAGGTTCATTTTTAATAAAATTATACTGACAATTTTTTTTTTTTTCTTGCAGAAAATTAAAGGTCTAGAAACGTGCCTTAATGTGAAAGGGCTCTTCCTTTATTGTAACAGTATTAAGGTCATTGAGTCTTTGGAAAAGCTGACCCAGTTAGAAGTACTCTGGCTAAATGATAATCAGATTGAAGTAATAGAGGTAAGTACAAAAAAAATGTACAATTTGAACTGGGTTTCTCTATGTTCACAATGTGTAGCAACAACTCTTTGTTTAATTTTTTCTTTTGGCACTGCTGTATACTAGGACTCTTGAAGGGGTAATTCTAATGCTTGGTGCTGCTTTAAACATTACAGGAATTTTACAAAGAAAATTTCATATGTAGTATTTTTGTCTTTGCAAGCTGCCCTCTTGAGCCAAAGAGGTGGCTGGTCTAGGTGGTGAATGGCAGGTGGCGGGCTACGGCTCTGGTCCTGTGTCCTCTCCTCCAGCACAGCGGCTTCTGCCATGCATCTCCTCTCTTATCCTCCTTGGTACTAGGCACCCAATAGGATCGACTGACGTTTTGGCCAATCAGGAAACAGGTCTCACAACCTGCTTCCTGATTGGCGAGGAGGAGATTTAGGGCCAAATCACACCACATGCAGCCCAGTGCGTTTTTTTTTTTTTTTTCTGCATCAAAAGCACATGGAAAGTAGGTTATATGGCTTTCAATGGCTTAGTTCACACCAGTGCAGTCAGTTCCAGTGCGTTCCAGCTTCAAAAAAAAAGTAGAACATACTACATTTTTTCTGCACCGAACTGTACTGGAACGCAGCAAAACGCATCAAAAATGCACCGGAACGCACCAAAAACACACTGGAACGCACCTAAAATGCACTGGAACTCACGTCTTTATTTTAAGTAAAGAAAAAAAGGGGGGAAAACTGCACTGGACTGCATCAAAAATGCACCGGAACGCACCAAAAAGCGTCAAAAACGCGCACGCAGAAAAGCATCCGGACTGCGTTTCTATGGTGTGAACTGGCCCTTAGTGTGAAAATAGTGAATGTTCATTTGCTATCCTCACACAACCCTTTTTTGAAGCCTATTAGAGCCTCTGGCTCTAAATTTGTGCTTCAAAAAAAATACACTCCCCCCCATTGTAATCCATAGTCTGGCACCCTGTATGTAGATCAGGGGGCCGGATGCATGGATGGGGGGGCGGTGCCCGTGCGCCCCTAATGGATGGGCCGCCACTGCAAAGAATGTTTCTGGCCTGGACTTTGTGATGAATCCTTTTAACCTCCTTCGCGGTTATCCCGAGTGTGGCTCGGGGTGAGTTTTCATTACCAAAAGTTTTAACCCCAAGCCACACTAGGAATCGCATTGCTGAATCCAGGCAGCGTTACTCACCTTGTCCCGTGGATCCTGCAATGTCCCGTCACCCCGCCCCCCCCCACTGTGTCCTCCCGTGGAATCTTCGCCCAGTGCCTCTGGGTTCCGGGCTCCGTTCCCCGTTCCCTGCGAGCTTTGCATCGCATGGGGGCGGAGCTCAACGGCAAATACAAAAAGTGAAACACACAACACATACAGTGCACTGTAATCTGTAAGATATCATTACTATATCAAATCATTTCACATTCCCTTTGTCCCTAGTGCTTTGTCCAGTGCCCTGCATGCACTTTTATATTATAAGTTAATTTTGTAATACTTCCATGCTGTCACGTTGTATATTCTGGAATGTGTTAACAGCTGCAAACACCTTATTAACCAATCTGATGGTTAAAGCAAAGACATTGGAAAAAACAACAAAAGTTGGTGTTGCGCTGTCACCTGAAGAGTGATTTAGATGCCACCTGAAGAGCGATTGGTTTGTTAGTGTGTGATTAGGTGTATTGTTGTGGTGGGTTGCTGATAGGTGACTGTGTGTAATTTCACAGGTTGCAATCGTGATCTATAAAGCGATGTGTAATAAACCTTAACATTCCTTAAATAAACATTTGTCACTATATTTAAATGATACTGTAAAAAATTTATTTGAAGTAAATGGTGACAGTGAGTAAATATAACACATAAATGTGACTTTTCGTGACACAATTAGTATAGATACATTAATAAGTTCAAAATTCCAACAATGGTGGATGAGGTTCGCTGTGCAGTGTGATGATCTATTTTTCCTTTAAAAAATAATGGATGGCTGTCTGTGGAGCTGGAATGCTCGCTAGCCTCTCACCTTCAAGAGGTGGTAGAGTCTTTGGGGATCAGTGTATGTCCATCTGCCTCTGGGTGTCCGGGTGGGGGTGGTTAAGATTGGGGACCTCTATGGTGTGTGGTTTCCTCTGGGTGTCCTGGTGGGGGCGATTAGGACTATGAAGTTCTTTGTGGTGTGAGCTGGGGAACCTCTATGGGTGCTTGTTTCCTCTATGGTGCTTCAGGGTCTTTTCCCGTGCCTCAATGGTGATGGCATGTAAAAAAAGGAGGGATTGCCCAGAGTGTAATACTGTTTAGTTAAAAGATTTATTCAGTAAAACAATGTATTTACACAAACTTTTTCAGTTTAAAATTGTTTCAACAATCCACGAGCGCCAAGCTCGTCTGTCTGCATCACATCCAGTCTTTGCCTGCAGCTGAATCCCGACGCGTATCTTCACGGTCACGTGACTTCATCAGGAGATCCCAGCGTATAGTCACGGTCACGTGACTTCATCAGGAGATCCCACGTTTACTGAATAAATCTTTTGACTAAACATTATTACACTATGGGCAATTCCTCCTTTTTTACATGCCATCAGCATTGATGGCATGCGTGGGGTTCCCCCCCCAAGAGATAGCAGACCCTTCGGTCTGGTATGGATTTTAAGGAGAACACTGTCTTCTCCCTTTTTTCTTCTTCTGATGTTGACTTGATGCTATCTCCCGATGTAATGCTGGGTCCGCCGTGCGCAAGGACTTATATTGACATGGGACGGGCTCACCCTCTTGTGACATCACCGCCGGGGGGTCCCCCTTCAAGATTCTCAGCACACAAGTTGCACCGCAAGCCGGATCATTATGATCCAACTTCTGGTGCAACTTTATTCAAGTCAATGGGCTCTATAGGGAACCATTGATTTTGAATAGAGGCAGAGAAACGCCTGACGAAGCTTAACGCTGTGTATACAACGTTAAGCCGCATTTTTGAGCTTTTCCCGATGTCAGCGTTAAAACAGCTCCAGCGCTGGAGCCTCAGAACGTGCTGGTCGTGGGTTTTTTTTTTTTTTTGGAGCTTAAAAACGCCTATGCCTCTTACAGCTCAAAAACGCCTGTGTGTGTATGAGTCCATTGAATAACATGGAGAGGCTGTGTAAAAAAAAGCTCCAAAACGTGGCTGTAAAAATGTCAGTGTTTATGAGGCCTAAATTTTGAAACAAATGGACTTTCCTGCGTGAAAACCACATACACTGTTAGATTAATTAATTTGAGAAATCTTTTCCATCCCGCTACTTTAAATTTTCTCATCACTGAGGTTGAAATTGAATGTCGATTGACCCCACTAATGTTTAGAAAATTGAACGAATGCTCTTAAAACCTTGAATTCTACTAGTGCAGGCCTTGATAAATCCCAGGCGTTAGGTTGCCACGGCGACCAGAAACCCACCCACCGCCATCAGGCGCCAGCAGCCCTTGCCGCCCAAAGCGCAGACATGCAGCTCCAGGCAGCCGACCCAGTTCCAACATCCAAAAACAAAAAAAAACTCCAGCTCTGCTGCTTACCCACAGTTTTCCCCTTCCTCTCCTCATACTGGCATCCCTTGCACTCTTCGCCCCCCCCCACCTCCCGCAGCAGACCCGTTGCTGTTGTGTGGAAAGGCTCCCCCCCTCAGCACCAGCCAATCCGCATCCACCGTGGCTCACCAGTCCCCGTGCGTGGCGCCAGAGACAAGCGGGGAGGTGAGTAGAGTCCAGCCCACACAGCATGCCACACATCACAACACACACCCCAAAAACTCCAGCCCCAACAGCCTTAAGTGTCAAATCCCCCACATCCCCGAAATCCCTAAAGAGACACGCCTGTAAGAAAGCTGTCCCACCCAGCAGCACCGCAACTGAATGAGACAGCCACCCAAACCCCAAATAAATCCAATTTTTTTTTTTTTTTGGGTTAACTTTTTTAGCTGGCTCCTAGATTCAAAGCAAATTTGTAAAGCCCTGTACTAGCGTAAAGAGCCACTTAAGGGGGTTCTAAACCCTCAAGGTTTTTCACCTTAATGCATTCCATGCATTAACCAGTTCAGCCCCGGAAGAATTTCCCACTTTAGGACCAGAGCACTTTTTGCGATTCGGCGCTGCGTCGCTTTAACTGACAATTGCGAATCGTGCGACGTTGTACCCAAACAAAATTTGCGTCCTTTTTTTCCCCACAAATAGAGCTTTCTTTTGGTGGTATTTGATCACCTCTGCGTCATTTCTTATCACCGCTATAAACAAAATAAGAGCGACCATTTTGCAAAAAAACCCAAATTTCTTACTTTTTGCTAAAATTCAAATCCAAAAAAAAAATATAAAAAAAATTTTTTTTCACCGTTTTTGGCCGATTTATATAATTCCTCATATTTGCGATAAAAAAAATTGCAATTGTCGTTTATTGATTGGTTTGCGCAAAAGTGGCCGCGTTTACGGATGGTGAGAATTCATTTCTGGGGTTTTTATTTATTTTTTATTTTTTACTAGTAATGGCGGCGATCTGCGATTTTTAGCGGTACTGCGATATTGGGGGGGGACATGTCGGAACATTTTGACACTTTTTTGGGACCAATGACATTTATTCAGTGATCAGAAATTTAAATGTCCACTGATTACTGTATAAATGTCATTGGCAGTGAAGGGGTTAACCTGCAGGGGGAGAGCTAGGGGTTAATAGTGTTCCCTGGGTGTGTTCTTACTGTGGGGGGGTTGGGCTAACATGGGCATGAGAGATCTAACTGATCCCAGTGACAGGGATCAGTAGATCTCTCATGCCCCACTGACAGGGCGGGGAACCGCCGTGTTTACATCGGCGGTTCCCCGTTCTTTCCCTGTAGCCGCTCATCGCGGCTCGCCGGCAGACATCGGGTCCGCCCGAGCCGCGGGCACACTCCCCAGGAGTGCGGCGGGTGCGCGCGCGCCCCCTGGTGGCCAAATGCGAATCGCCACTTATTTACGGCGAATCGCGCAGGGCTCCCCCACTGCCGCCGTGAAAAGACGGCGCGCGGTGGGGAAGCGGTTAAGGTGAAAAACCTCCTGTACTGCAGCAGCCCCCCTTTTACTTACCTGAGCCCAATCGTTCCAGCGACGGGGACTGGCACACCCGCTCCAGCCGGTGTCTCCGGTCCTCATTGGATAGATTGATAGCAGCAGGAGCCATTGGTTCCCATTGCTGTCAATCAAATCGAATGTTGCGGCAGTCAGGGAGCAGAGCCAAGCCCTGCTGTCTGTGTCAATAAACGCAGCAGCAGGGCACGGGAGCGCGCCCACACGAGTGCCCCGAGGGAGAGCGGCTCTCCATTGGGGCCCTCGGGAAGAGGAGGAGCCAGGAGCACCCCCTGCACAGAGGAGGAGCGCCTGAGGGACCCCAGAAGAGGAGGATCGGGGCCACTCTGTGCAAAACCAACTGCACATAGACGGTAAGTATGACATGTGTTTTTTTAAAAAAACATTCTTTTACATATCCTTTAAGTATATTTTCAATACTTCCATGTGACAGCTAAGCAGCCAATCGCCAAGCATCTGAACCGTCAGGTGGGATGGAAATAAAAAGTCCTGGGTATTTTTCTTCACTTCCTAAGACAAGTAAGCTCCATTATAGTGAACCTTTTTTCTTTGCCCCACGTTGGCAAAGCACAGGTTTACTTTAAGTCATTTAAATATATATATGTATTTTATAATGGTTTAAAGCCGTGTTAGCTTGGAGGGTTGACAAAAGGGCATTTTTCCTGGTTTTCTAAATAAATATCCCATAATGGCATTAAAAGACAGCTGATAATGATGGTGTATTGTACAAGGTATCTTCTTTATGGGAGTTGCATAATAGAAGTAGTTATCACCTCTATGCATTTATTCATCACTGGAGTCATGGGCAATGCTCTGCACATTGTTGGCTGCTTATAATAAATGATTACTTGCACTACCTCATATTATTTGCCTGTATTTCATTAGCAGAATAAAAGCCGATTTTGTTTTTCAGGGACTTGAAACTCTACAGAATTTAAAAGAGCTTAATCTGGCTGGGAACTTAATACACTCTGTAGGTATGTAAATATATACTCTGCTAGACTGTGCTCTGTATTCTTCTCAATCACCTTTCTAGTGATAATCATCTAATCCATTTAATCCTACCTCTAGCAGAAGTGTAATTTGGTATGGAACTGAATTAATAAATGCTATTAGCATTCTATAAAATCGCCCTGGTAAATGTAATTTGCAGAGATGTGTCACACATCTGCTTTCCTGAATATTGCTGCCTGTGGCCTCCATAGTGGAAAGGCATATTCACTTCACTGATGGTGGTAGGAGAGAAAATCTGTCTAATGTTGCTCTACTAATGCATGGTGTAGTGGTAAGCCTCGTCTCAAGTATTTTTTGATTATTATAAAAGTTTGAAAAAGTTGGAGAGGTGTTTTTTTTTTTTTGATTAAGCTTTTGAAATACCGTAACCTGAAATAACCATAATGTTCAGTGTAAATGTGAGATCTGCATAGTCAAATCTTAACCCAACTTTGGCAAATTGCTTTTCAGATCCACCCAATGAAAGAAACACTAACTACTGTATAACGAAATGTTACATGTCCTTAAAATGCACTTGTGCCCAGGCAATAAAGAAGTACAGTAAAGACAATAAATATGGACAATAAACATTTTATATATTCTTAACAAGCAGAAAAACTTTTTAAAGCCCTCACTCACTTCTCTAGCTGCAGGTACTCTGAAGTAATTGATTCTCACCCTAGGTTCACATCTATGCGTTTGCGTTTGATGCGTTTTTCAGTGCAATTTGAGGCGCTATTTATGTTTTTGAACATGGGATTTTGATGCGTTTTTGCATGCAGTTTTCATGCGTTTTTAGAAAACTGTGAATAGCTGGTTGTTAAGGAGCGGGCCGTGTCCTTAACAACCGATAAGTCATCAGCTGTCTGCATGGTTCCCTGTTGACAGCTGAATGCAATACAAGAATCAGGAGAAAAATGGCATGTGGTTGCCCATAAACGTATATACCTATTTTATAGAACCAGATGCAGGCGGTCCCCTAGTTACAGACATCCGACTTACAAACGACTCCTACTTACAAACGGAGGGAGACAACAGGAAGTGGGAGGAAATCTCCCCCTAGGAAGGGAATTCACTCCTGTAAGAGTCATTATGGGAATAGGTGTCTCCATTGAAGTTTCATCACCAAGGTTTGTTTCCACAACAATCCAACATTTTCAAAATTCAATTATCATTGGGGCAGGAAGTGAGGTGACATCTTCTGAAGGCCCCCATTCACACTTGTGCAACCTGATTTTAACGCAATTTTTCCAAATCGTCTTTCAGGACAGCACCCGAGAGATCATGGCTCCTCCTCCAACAGGAAACACCTCACCATTCACAAATTAAAAGGAGGCCTTCATCCACTATCCTTCAGTTTTTTGTGTTTCCTCCAGCCAGGAGGAACACCTCTGGTGAGGAGCCATGTTCTCTTGGGTTCTGCCTGGGAGACTGGGGCTCTCACCTCCGTTCACGCTGCCTGGGAGATGTGACCCTCCCACCTGCTCCGAGTCAGGCTTGTCCGTGGGCTCCCTCTCCCCCTTCCGTGCTCGGGGAGAGCCTGTACCGGCGGGAAGGCAGCCCCTATGTTGGCAGCAGCGGCTGGCCGCGATCCGCCGGTGGCAAGGGCTGAGTGCGGCGATCGCGGCGCCGCCATCTTGTTGGTGGTAGTCGCTCCTGTGTAAAACACAGGAAGGGGCAGTCACTTCCAGGTCGGGCGCACAGCGTCATTTCCGGCGCCAAGCGCAGGGGGAGAGGGCAGGGTCACCTGGTGCCTTTTTAAACTTCCGGTTCCGGTCGGCGCGGCGGCGTTTTTGAATCTGGAACCTGATACAGCACGCGACTGTAGTGCACTCTGCAATGGAGGACAGAGGAGCATCTGCTGAGGGGGCAAGCCAAGGCACCAGCAAGGCCAAGGTAAGGGTCTGGGACCTGTTTACAAGGCCATTCTCCTATGGGTCTTTTTTACCCCACCCTTCCCCCCCCCCCTTTCCACCTTTATCCTCTGGGATACCCTAGGCTTGTGGGTGGCAGCACAGGGCTAGGCAGGGTGCGCTGAATAGCAGTCCTCCCTGAATTAGGGAATCCTATAGGGGGTATTGGTGGTGGGGGCTTGCTTGGGCACAGGTATTAGTGTATGTCCTTGTGCACCTGGGTGTTTTTGTATATTTTCTGCCAGCTGCATGCAGCTTATTAGCGTGTTTTTTTCTTTTGTCCCTTCTTCTGTTTGTCCAGGCTAAAAGCCAGGTTCAATTAGTCAAAAGAAGATGTCCAGTCTGCAAAGACAAATTGAGTGACACTTGGACAAAAACTCTTTGCGAAGATTGTACTGCTAATATCGTTAAAGAGGAGTCTCCATCCTTATGTGGCGACCTAGTGTCAACAATTAGGGATGAGCTTAGGGCCACCTTCCAAAGCTTTAGGTCCAGCCTAGCGGAAGGACCAGGTCCCTCAAGAGAAGGCACAATCAAGCAGCTGCTTGTGGGCTCCCAGAAGGACTCTGCGGTACCCCTGGAACAGGGAGGAGATTCAGCTTCTAAGGGAGCAGGGTCGCTGGACCAGGAGGATTCAGATTCAGAGGAGGAAAGTGAATCCGATGCGACTACTAAATATAAATTGTCGCTGGAAGAAGTGGGGGGACTCCTAAAAGTGATCCATTCTACTCTAGGAATAGAGGAAGAAAAAGAGCTCACTTTACATGACCGCATGTATGCGGGGTTAGGGGACTCTAAAGGCCGCA
>BLSH010115689.1:686320-697786 GCA_018402905.1 Glandirana rugosa
ACTGACCTTTTTCGGTTGTCTCGGTTGAGCTAACGGTCTGTACTGGGAACTCTGACCTCATCCATTCCTGCGATCCAGTGGGCAAGACTCCACTTCAGACCGCTTCAGAGCTTTTTGTTGAGGGTCTGGGATCACCAGCAGCAGTCTTTGGATACGCTGGTGAGGATCCCCACCCCGGTAAAACGAAGCCTTTGGTGGTGGAAAAACCAGGAAAGGTTCTCGGCAGGTCTGTTGTGGTCCTTCCCAGTCCAGGTAAGGCTGACGACAGACGCCAGTTCCTGGGGTTGGGGGGCTCACATGGGAGGTCAGTGGACCCAGGGATCTTGGTCCACAAGAGAAGCCTCAAGATCCTCAAATTGGAGAGAGCTAAAAGCAATCGAGTTGGCTCTGTTGGCTTTTTCCAGTCAGGTCCAAGGACTCCACTTACAGGTTCTATCCGACAACGCCACTACAGTGGCCTATATAAACAGGCAAGGGGGTACAAGGAGCAGAGCCCTGCAATAGTTAGCAAAAAGCATTCTAATCTGGGCAGAGCACCATACTCTATCCTTGTCGGCAGTCCACCTGAAAGGGTCCTTAAACATAATGGCAGACTTCCTCAGCAGGAATCGGATTTACGAGGCAGAGTGGCGGTTGAACCCGGAAGTATTCCAGATGATAGTCAGAAAGTGGGGCCAACCAGAGGTAGATCTCTTTGCCACTCAGGAAAATTCCCAGACGCCTCTCTTCTACTCCTTAAGGAGGTCAGATACATCCCTGGGGCTAGATGCTCTAGCACACTGGTGGGAGTTTCGCCTATGTTATTCCTTCCCTCCCTTCCAGTTGATACCTCAGGTCATAAAGAAGGTCCAGAAGGAAGTAACAACAGTGATCCTCATTGCTCCTTTCTGGCCCAAGAGGGCTTGGTTCTCAGCCCTTCTTCAGATGCAGCTGGAACCTTTCCTACACCTTCCCTTGCGGCAGGATCTGTTAATACAGGGTCCCCTGTTCCATCAGGAGGTAGAAAAATTGAAACTCACAGCCTGGTTACTGAGGAACAACTGTTAAAAAGGAAGGGTTTCTCTGACAGAGTGGTGGCTACCCTGTTGTCAAGCAGGAAGAAGGTCACCGGGGCAATTTTTGCAAAGAACTGGAAGGTGTTTTTATCTTGGTGTTCTAGATCTAAAAGACCGGTAAGCAGTATTTCCTCAATCCTAGAATTCCTGCAGGAAGGAGCAGACAAGGGCTTAGCAGTCAGTACTCTGAAGGTCCAGGTGGCAGCATTAGGAGTATTCCTGGAAAAGCCTGTTTCAACCAACCCACTAGTAGGTAGGTTCTTCAAGGCTCTCACTAGATCCAAACCAGTGGTGGGCAGAAGTTGCCCGAAGTGGGACTTGTCAACGGTCCTGCAGGCCCTAACCAAAGAACCTTTTGAGCCCATGGAGTCTGCTACATTGAGGCTTATCACATTAAAGACTGTCTTTTTAGTTGCTATAACCACGGCTCGAAGAATAAGTGAGCTTCAGGCCCTGTCAAAAAGGGAACCATTTTTTTCTATTTTTCCAGACAGAATCGTTCTAAGGACGGACCCTAATTTCTTGCCAAAGTTCGCTTCAGTCCAGAATCGAGCCCAGGAAATAATCCTGCCTACGTTTTGCTCTAATCCGACAGGGAAGAAGGAAGAAGAATTCCATACCCTGGATGTTAAGAGAGCAGTTTTGTATTATTTAGAAGCCACAAAAGAGTTTAGTCACTCTTCTGCTTTATTTGTTTCATATGCTGGTGTCAGGAAGGGGAAGCAAGCTTCCAAAGGAACCATTGCCAGATGGCTAAGAATGACTATTATGGAGGCCTATTCTCTTTCAGGTCTAGAAAGCCCGGCAGGTATCCGGGCTCATTCTACCAGAGCTTTAGCGGTGAGTTGGGCTGAGAGTGCTGGTGCCACCCCTGAGCAGATCTGTAAAGCAGCTACGTGGTCAAGTCTGTCGACTTTTATCCGTCATTATAGGTTAGACCTCTTGACGACGCAGGACCAAGCTTTTGGCAGAAAGGTCCTGCAGGCTGTTGTCCCTCCCTAATGGGGGTAAGTCTCGTTTATCCTCTCGGGTGCTGTCCTGAAAGACGATTTGGAAAAAAGCAAGTTAGACTTACCGGTAACTTGTTTTCCAATAGTCTTTAAGGACAGCAGCAACCCGCCCTATTGTTTTATCTGCTGTATACTATGACATAACTGTTGCTTATGTGTTTCAGCTGGGGCTGGAGGTTCTCTACAAACAACTGAAGGATAGTGGATGAAGGCCTCCTTTTAATTTGTGAATGGTGAGGTGTTTCCTGTTGGAGGAGGAGCCATGATCTCTCGGGTGCTGTCCTGAAAGACTATTGGAAAACAAGTTACCGGTAAGTCTAACTTGCTTTTCTTGCCGCAATTTTACCGTGATTTGGGATCAGTACGACTTTGGTCCGACTTTGCTGCAACTTTGGCTCAATGAGAACATATTACAAAGTCGTACAGAAGTAGTACAGAAATCGCATCTATATTATTCAGGTGCGATTTGCATGAGACTTTGAGGGTTTAACACTGAAGTCTATGGACCTCAAGTTGCATCAAAGTTGGACCAAAGTAATGCAGGGACTACTTTGAAGTCGACACTTTGAAAGTCGTACAGATATGAATGTCCCAAATCACAGGATAACTTGCACAAGTGTGAAAGGGGTCGAACAGAAACATAGACAGCAAAACAAACATTACAGGGGTGTTAACCCTTCCCTATGCGATCCAAAAAATATGTTTTTGGGCTAAAGCTACACTTAAAAAATGTATCTGTTCCGACTTACAAACAAATTAAACTTCAAGAACAAACCTACAGACCCTATCTTGTTTGTAACCCAGGGACCGCCTGTATTGAGTTCTAAGTTATTTGGTGGATGAATGAAGAATTAAGCGCTGCGTAAACTGTTGGCGCTATGTAGATCCTGTATTCTAATAATAATAATATAGAATACTTAGATGTAAAGTATATGCAGATTCATCTTTTTATAGATCTGAATTTTCCATGCAGACCAGACAATTTAGAATAGCCACGTGACAATTATGCTCTCAGCCTCGCTCCAGCTCGCTGGACAATATCCTTATCACCATACTAAGAGTGGGGCAGGTTAACTAAGCAGCTACCCTTTTATACATGTGCCTAATAGCCAACCATGATTTACAGTGCGAACACAGCATACTCTGCTGCAAGACTGACTTTTAAAAATGTCTGTATCACTTGCTGTCACATTCAGATAGGAATGTAACAAATTTACATTCTGGTAGCTTCCCCACCGAGGCAAAAGTCCTTTTATATTTTGAATTGGAGCATTCTGAGATCCAGCATAATGATTTTTTTTATATTTTAAATGGACCCCCCTCCCCAAAAAACAAAACCGAGAACCGAGAAAAATGCTGTTCTAAGTAGCTATCCATGCTTAAGATCTTGTAAAAATCATGTTTTTTTAATTGGGTAAACCTATCAATATGTTTTGTACTTCCACATTCCTTATGCTACATTCCATCTGCTTTTTGTCAAATATGTCTTAAGCTGGCTAAAGCAAAGTCATGAGATTTTGAATCTGGACCTTTTTGTCACTGACTTGTGGCTGTTGGGGAAAGTAAAGGTGGCACGTTGTTCAGTACTACTTCCCCCATTTTCGAACACCGTTTGGGTTCATCAGATCTCAGTTACAACATGTTTCATGGATGAGCACAATATTAAATTTTTTCTTTGTTTATTTTTTAACAGGGCATTGCTTGGATCCAAATGTCAGTCTTGAACGGTTAAACCTGTCGGGTAATAACATTGCTTCTTTTAAGGTATATATAGCCATTTTTGGTATAAATACGGGATTGTTAGCTATTTAAAACCCATACGAAGTGTCATTTATCAGATTGTTCCTTTCAGTTGGAGGTCTTCACAGTAGTTGTGTGCAGTAACGTCAACTAATCAGCTTTTGGCTTTCAGTTGCTTTGATATTACCACTATAAACGTTTTTCACATCATTTTAAAATAAAAACTTTCACGTTACCTTTATCAAAGATAAAATATTGTATGGCTATGTCTGTGAATGTTTTATTTACGTCTCTCTCATTATTTTTTTAGGAGCTCACAAATTTAGCACGACTTAAAAATATAAAAGATTTAGGCCTGAACGATCCACAATACACCCCTAATCCAGTGTGCCTTTTCTGCAATTACGCTACCCATGTGTTATACCATATACCACAGCTTCAGAGACTTGACACATATAATGTGTCCCAAAAAACAATCAAGGATTTAGCAGAAGTGAGTTATGTTCTTATAAGCGGTATACTTTCAGTACTTTCTCTGGCGAGCATTTGGTCAATTTCTGGTGATATTCCATGGTGGGATTTGTTTGTGTACAATACTCTCCTAGTTGAAGCTAAACTCCAGGCAGATATAAAAGATGTGCTGTAAATGATGCAGCTGTGTAATCATTAACACATCATTAACCACTTCAGCCCCGGAAGGATTTCCCTCTTTAGGACCAGAGCACTTTTTGCGATTCGGCACTGCGTCGCTTTAACTGACAATTGCCCGGTCGTGCGGCATTGTACCCAAACGAAATTGGCGTCCTTTTTTTCCCACAAATAGAGCTTTCTTTTGGTGGTATTTGATCACCCATGTGTCACTTCTGATCCCCACTACAAACAAATAGCGACAATTTTGAAAGAAACCCAATATTTCTTACTTTTTGCTAAAACTGTGTTCACTCTCCTTCTCCCCTGTCAGAACGGAGATCTGTGTGTTTACATACACGGATCCCGTTCTTTCACTGCGGGGGAGCAATCGCGGGTAGCTGATGGACATCGAGTCCGCCCTACCTGCTCCCTGGCTCCCCAATACACAGGGAGCACGTGAGTGCGCCTCCAGCGGTGCGTGCTTACAATCTCGCAGCCGCCGTTAGGTGACCGCGATATTCGGCCAAGTTGCCGCCGTCAATTTGACGGCGGGCAGTCGGCAACTGGTTAATTGTAACTTATTAAATTAAATAAATACATACAACACAATGAGTGTGAGTATTCAAATTTAACCTAGTATCAGCCTTTTGCAGTCTATTGTACAGTCAGTACAACAGAGCTCAGATAAGGAGAAGCGGCACAAGGAGCCAGTTGAGTGTGCTGCAGTGCAAGGACCATGCTTATAGAGCGAGAGAGTGCAGATTGAGAGAGCAATGAGCTCATCTATGTGCTGCTCTTTTTTTCACTGTCCAGTTACAGGGTGAGGGATGTGAAAGTGAAACTGCATCACAGGTTCCCTATCCTACAAAACAGGGCTGTGCCATATGGCAGAGATGTGTACATCACAGGACTGGGTGGATTTTTTTTTTGGCAGGTAAAATAGCCCCCTTATGATTATTCAGCTGTTTGTCTGGAGTTCAGCTTTAATAAATGAAGTGTCTACGGTACTAGAAGCTTTCATATAGGTGAAGAAAAGATTACATTGCCACGCTCTTTGTTTTTATAAATGTGTTCTATTTATTTTTCCATTCAGTTGGCTATGCGATTCTATAATACTCTCTATATTGCTTTATAGTCTACAGTGATGAAAAAGATAATGTACTACAACATGAGGGTAAAGACTATAAAAAGACATCTAAAGGAAGAATTAGAAATGCTAAAAGAGCGGAAGTGCACATTGGAACAGCTGCCACGGGAAAGAATGAAACTGCTTCTCTTCCAGGTGAAAAGTGTAAGTATTGGACACAAAGGGGTTCATTTACTAAAACCGGAGAGTGCAAAATCTTACGCAGCTCTTCATAGAAACTAGTCAGCTTCCAGGTTTCACTGTCAAAGCTTAATTGAACAAGCTGAAGTTAGAAGCTGATTGGCCACCGTGCACAGTGGCACCAGATTTTGCACTCTCCAATTTTAGTAAATCAACCCCAAAGTTGGAAACCAATGTTACTTAAATATGATGGAACAATTCCATGTTTTTATTTTCTTTAGTGAGGATGTGCTTTGTCTCCCTAGCCATGTCAGGCAATGGACACATTGACTGGCTGAGAGAGGAATTGAGGAAGAGCATTTTGTCTCTGTTCTGAAACTCTGCAAAAATGAAAGAGCACAGGAATGTGATAGCCATTGGAGCCGCGGGCACAATCCTGCAGAGTGAGGTGGGCATGAGTGCCTGCCTGCTAGCCGCGCGTGCGCGAGCCGCCGTTTAAAGACGGCGGGACGCTGCCACACTGCAGCAGTAAATGTATGCGAGCCGGTCGGGAACTGGTTAACAGACAAATCAGTCCAAACAAAATGGCAGTCAGAGGGTGGAAACAAACCATTTGCCACTGACATTTATGTAAAAGCTTTATCACAAAATGAAAAATATTTGGTTTGCTGTAACTGCCTAAAAAGTGTTAGCTGGCTTCAATTTGTTAGGCAAGTGCATCTAAGCCCCCGTTCACATCGGCGCAATTTGACATGTCAAATCGCATGTTAAATCGTAGCCCATTTCCAGCAACAGCATTGTCCCAATCGGTGCAACGCCAACTTTGCAGTGTCACACCAATTCCAAAAGTGGTTCCTGTACTACTTTTGTCAAATTCTGGAGCAATTTCAATAGACATCTGTGCATGAACCTGCACAGATGTCTTTTAAAACGCCCCCGAACGCGCACTGAACTGCGAGTTTCAAATTGTGCGAGTTCAGCTGAACTCGCACGATTTCAATCCCGCGTTCATTGTGAACAAGGGCTTAATCTGTTTATCTAACACTGCCTTCTCCTTAAACTGACAATGCTTCTGTCCAAAAGTATCTGATTTTTTTACTTCATCCAGAGAGGAGACAGGCAATGTGTTACTGGGTGAATCACCAGGTGAAATAAAGAGAAAAAAGCCTAAAGAAAGAAAACTACTGCAGCCACCACTAAGGATTGGTAGGCTGCATTTGTATTACATTTTTATTTACGGGTTTAATACCACTTTAAGGTTATATTTACCATCATATAGAGAGTTGGAATACCTTTCAAGACAAGAGGGTTATGTGTTTTGTGGCCTAAGCAGTACCAAGAAAAATGTACTTTTAATTTTTCTTGCTCCTGAAAATTAGCAGCACACTTCATGACATGTCACTTTGCCTGTGCCCTTCTGTTCTGTAGCTGTACATCAGCAGTGTGAGATCTATAACACTGCTTTCTCGGACCGCTAGTCTCGGTAAATTGGAGGCTGTGTTGTAAGGAAACAAAGCCCTACTCCTGTAACATCCACATAGAGAAACTATCTGAATCAAGTCAAAAATAAGCTGCAGTGAGCCAACAAACAATATTGATGACTAGTACTTTGCCCTTCTGCATGTGTAGCCAGGTGCTTGGCTGAGAATGGAGAGTGAAAAAAAGGCTAACGGCAGCTGCTCTCTGTAACTGCTGTTCTGCGTTGCTGAACTGGTTTACAGTTATATCAGCAAGAGACAGGAGCTGCTGAGCAGCAGTTCAATAGACTGAGTCAGGCAGCACTTTACTGCAGGAACTGTAGTTCAGAGGAGAGCCTGTACAGGACACAGCTTTCACTTGCCATGAGTGAGCCTGGAGAGTGCACATCACTGTCCAATGTGCACCACCACCTAAGCATCGAGAGTGCTGAGTCCAGGTGTGCCAATAGTCAGTCACCTGGATGCAGAGCAGAGAATGAACTAATCACGGTGTGTGACTGGATGGTGAGCTGCAATATCGCAGGGAGCTGCTGCTGTAGGGACTTACTTTTGGCTGCTAGACTTGAGTGGGGCTATTCTCATGTGTACCGATGGTACAACTGGGCCCCAACGCTAGCCGGTTGAAGAGTTAGGACTTAAGACTGTCCATTTACAGCTGTTAAACTGAGACCTTTTATTGCTTATGCTAAAGGGTACCTCTCAGGGGACATTGCACCATATCCTAGCCATTCTCCTAGAGTGCACTTTAGACTAGTTATAGTATTATTCACATTGCAGTTTATGCTTACAGTAACTTTCATTCAACCAGGTATGTCAGAGGGGCTGAGGTTGTTCTTGGAGTTGAGGCACAAAACAAAGAATCCAAATTACCAAGTGGTTCCTACGGCAGTAACGCTACACATGTCTTTCTTTTCAAAGTAAGCAAAAAGTAATACTAAAATTAAGGCCTTGGCACGACCATCTTCCCCCTCACATTCTGCTTTCTGAGGTAGGGGAATGATATCCATAGTCTCCATAACAGCCTCTTGAGCTACTATCGCTACATCATTGTGTGATACATGCTTATTGTGCAGAAGGCCCTCTCTTCATCGTGCAGAAGAACCCACCCTTTTAGTGTGAACAACCACACTCCGTGTCCTAATCCCATCTACTCTTAAGCAAGACCCCTTTAATGCTATGAGGTAGATTTGCTGAAACTGGTGCACTCAGAATCTGGTGCAGCTGTGCATGGTAGCCAATCACCTTCTAACTTAAGCATGTTCAATTAAGCTTTGGCAATAAAACCTGTAAACTGATTGGTTTCTATGCAGAGTTGCGCCAGATTTTGCACTCTCCAGTTTTTAGTAAAAAACCTCCTATGGGTTCTTGGCATAGGTGGTGTCATGGTGGCAGAGAACGTACTTCTTTGGTCATACCATACCATAGGAATGTTTTTTACAGTGTTATAATTAAGATGATTTATTTTTCCCTTAAGTCTTTTGTATTTTACATACCTACTTTATTTTTTTTTTTTTGTAATTCCTTTGTGTACCCAAAATTGCACAGTACAACCTGAGCAAGAATAAGCATGAAGGGGTACAAAGATAACCAGAATTCAGTTTGATGTGTACATACGTTTTTTTAGGAAGCATCCACATGTTTTCATATGTCTTCATCCTTTAAAATATTTCAGCATGCCCACATTTTTTTGTTTTAGTTAGAATGGGACCGATCAAAGATTCAGTCGTCAGAAAGTCACCAAAATATTTTGAAATCTCCTGAAAACCTATATTGCCACACAGATCAGGGAAACTCTGATTTATGGGCAGAAGGGGAGAGCAACAGAGCAGAATCAGACATGGAGGAGAATGTGTCTCAAAAGATGCAAGCATTAAAAGAGAGAATACACTTCTGGACATCAAAGATGGATGAGTATGTTAAGCTTCTAGGCAACTACAACAACACGGTTTCTAAACTATATTGAGTTATTTTTCCATGTATGCGCACACATGTACTGTATCTTTTGAACCGGCTGTATCATGTATTTGCATATGTACCTTTGTAGTTTCTATGAATATTCCTCTCTGGCACTGTTCCCTGCAGAATCACTGCTGTGTGGTCCAGCACTGCTCCTCTTCCCAGTTTCATTTAGCCCACTTTCTGTGAACCAGGGCGTCAAGGATCTTCCCCCTTGGGAAATTTTAATCAGGTCACCCTGGGCTTATAGGAGGATGTTGCAGAGAATTGTGCCATGTCATTAAAGTAGCATTCTAGCCTAAATATAACTAGCTTTAAAAATGTCCCCCACCTATTTTCAGCCCACTCCAGCTTAGTCATGTGATCCCCTGTGTCAGCCAGCAGTGGCTGCAGGGAGAGCACTCGACAACAGCTGGTAAAGCCTGGAGCGGTAACATCACCCATAGGTTGCCATGGCCCTTCAGTTGTCAGTGTTCCCTCTTCTCCCCTGCAGCCACTGCTGGCTTACATTAGGGAGCTGGATCATGTGACTTGACCAGTATGGGTGTAAAATAGGTAAGTGTATGCATCTTTTCTGCACAGGATAGTCAGCATAGTTGTTAGGAGGGGGGGAGGGGACATTTTTAAGGCAACTTGGGTTTAGGCAGAAATTCTACTTTAAGGTCGGCCATACACAGTGCAAATTTCTTTCCTGCAACCGAAAGAAATTTGTGCGATTCCCCCAACAACACAGATAGTGCTGACAGGGGAATCCCTCCTGCTGAGCAATTGTCTGCTCCCGCCGGGAGAAGACAGCGATTATCACTAGTGGCTATAGCAGCCGCTTGCAATAATGAATCCGGCAGGCTGGTTATACCCAAGTTGATTGATCGATCAACTTAGTACATTCAGCCTGTCCATTAATGGTTCCAATGTCGGCTGGTTCCTGCTGAACCGGCCGAGTTTCGAACCATGCATGGCCGGCCTAAGTCTGTTCTTTGCAGCATTCAGAACCTGCCCACAGCGGGAGAAAGAAGACCTGTGAAATTACTTCACTGTAATGAAGAACAATGGAAAAAAGGTGTCATTTTTCACACAGCTTTTTTTTTTCATGTGTGTGTATGTGTGTGTATATACATGAATGAAGGGCAACCTGAAATTGGTCCAAAAATATTCCCATTATCTTAAATAAAGAAGTAATTAGGTAGTGCAGCTGCAAAATACTGACACCTTCATTAGAGCTTTGTGTGCAGACATTGGCTACTTTGTGGGAAAACTCCTCTTTGGAGGCTTCAAGAAATATATGAAAAAACTGCAAAACCTGCTGATGGCATTTTATTGCACAGAGCAGGTAAGTATAGAGATGTGTGTTATTAAAAAAAAAAAAATACCTTTACGATACATCAAGGGGGTGAATACGGTTCAGGAGGGCAGTTTTTTCAATATGAAACCAAAATCAAGAACATGGGGACCTCAAACTAACTGGGGGGGAAGTTCAAAACTAATCTTTGAAAGTATTTTACTGAAAGGGTAGTTGATGCTTGGAATAAACTTCCAGCAGAGGTAGTGAGTCAGTCAACAGTAAATGGCTTCAAACATGCTTGGGACAAACATAGATCTATACAAAAAAGTTAGCAAAACCAAAAAATACAATCATGTATAAAAAAAAAAACAAACAAGCAGACTTGATGGACTACTCAGTCTTTGTTATGCTGTCACTTTTCTGTTTCTAAATCTAGACACATTTTTTACTCATGCTCTACTCTTACAGTGTGCAGTTCTGGAAGTTGGAGAGATAATGTTAATTTTTCGATGTCTCTCTCTCTCTTTTTTTTTTTTTTCTGTTGATGTATTAGCATAGATGTTTTTCATGAGAAAGAAGTTGAAAGGACGAAAAAAAGCTTTGATCTCTTGGTCCAGTTCTTACAGACAGAACTTGAAACCGTAGGGAATGTTCGCTTTGAAGAAGGCACTCCATCAGATTCATGGTAAGCTAAGTTCATGACAGCATTTAGGTCTTGTAGATAATTGCCACAATAGCTCTTGTGAGTGACAGAATGCTTTGTGTGGGTTTTAAAGCTGTATTGCATGTAAATCAGCTTGTGATTTTCAGTGTAGGGTTAAAGCCTAAAGCCCTGTACACAATGTTGGGAGATATCGGCCGGTGCAATAAAAACTGGCTGACATTCGGCCTGTGTGTATGGCACCCTGTCTGACAGAAGCCGACCATTTGGCCCGCTTCGCTCGGGCGAGCATGCTGGATAACCAGCAGCCGATCGGCTCCCGATCAGCAGTCTCAGCCAATGGCGGAGAGCTCTATCCGGTGTTCTGGCGGGGGGGGGGGGGGGGGC
>BLSH010115689.1:742678-761026 GCA_018402905.1 Glandirana rugosa
ATAAAATAACACGAGTTACCAAATTCACTGGCCCCCTTGGGGGGGGGGAACCCCATGCAAAAATGTTTCTTTAATTTTTGCGGGGTTTCTCCTTCAAGGCCCTCTGCACACAAGTCGCGCCGCAAGTTGGATCATCATGATCTGACTTCTGGTGCGACTTCTATTCAAATCAATGTGCTCCCATAGGGATCCATTGATTTTTCAATAAAGGTAGAGAAACGCCTGATGAGACTTAACGCTGTGTATACAATGCTAAGCCATGTTTTTGAGCGTTTTTCCAGCTCAGCGTGAAAAATGCTCTAACACTGCAGCTTCAGAACACGTGGGTCCTGGGTTCTCCTTACAGCTTAAGAACACTGACGCCATCTACAGCTCAAAAACGTCAACGTGTGTATGAGGCCATAGGGTAACATGGTATGGCGTTCTTAAGCTGTAAAAACCGCTCAAAAACGCATGGGTTAGTAACGCCCGTGTGTATGAGGCCTTAGATGGAGCTTTGAAGTAGTTTAATACCCTCAGCATTTTTTAACTTAAACCATTGAGCACAATAAAATAAACATTCCCTAGTAAGCTATTTGTTAAAGTCTTAGTCCCATTATCAGCAACAAAAAGTAAAACCTTAGGTTGTGAGCATAATTTCTTCCTGAAACATGCTTGTAATCCAAAGCACTTTTATATCAAAGCAAATTTCCCCATAAGAAATAATGGAAAATCAGATTATTCGTTCCACAACCATTTATTCATAAGTCCTTCAGTTTTATAGTCCATATAAAAGGATTATATGTGATAGGTTGTGTAACAATAAAATGTCCATCCACAAATGGTAGCCTCCACAAGGGGATTAGAAGCATACTTAGATGTGCCTGTTTTAATCATTAACCATGTGAGTTGCTAAATGTTGTACCTTCATTAAATGTAACCAAATTGCTACACTTAGAGGTGCCTCTCTTCTCTTTTACACTCAGTTGTGACGTGACGCTGCTTGTATATTAAGACATTGCACATTTATCAAGTCAAAATTTATACAAAAAATTTTACTTGTCTTGCAAAACACTCTCAGTCCATGGTTTTACTGTACCTGAAATATGGACTAAAAAATCAGATTGAATAAATAACCACTAAATATACTGTGATTTCTGAGTCTGTATTTCAGTTCTTTGATATCTATCTATATACTGATGGGATTCTGACAGTGTGGTTTTGAAGCCTTGAGTTAGCTCATACCCCTCTTGAGTTTATCATTGCTGAAAAGTTATACTCTACTGTACCAGACTGTAAAATCATCCTCATGGAATCCTAGACAACTGTGAGGACCTTACAGTATGGGAAGTGAAAGTATATGTTACTGTATCAAAAACACTATAACTTATTGGAGGGTTTCTCTTCAATTACGTTGGCTTACAGGTGCATCCTATTTACAAATCAATAGTAACTTCTTACTTTAACCACTTGCCGACCGCCGATCGGCGATTGACGGCGACAAAGTGGCTCGTTCCCGCAAATCGCCGTCATGCGACGGCGGCTGCGGGAACGTGTATAGTGAGCTCACTATGTCCAGGGGGGGCCAGGGAGCGGGTGCGGCGGCTTCGATTGCCGCCGGCCACCCGCGATGCCCCCCCCGGAGCGAATGAGCGGAGGTCCGTGTATGTAAACATGGACCTCCGCTCTGTGTGAGGGGGAAGGGCTGTGATCACAGCCTTCCTTTACGTGAAGGCTGTGATAACTTCCCTTCCCCTGTTAGGGCATCCCCCATACAGTTAGAACACGCCCAGGGAACATAGTTAACCCTTAGCGCGCCCCCTGCAGGTTAACCCCTTCACTGCCAATGGCATTTACACAGTCATCAGTGCATTTTTATAGCACTGATCGCTGTATAAATGCCAATGGTCCCAAAAAAGTGTCAAAATGTTCCGCCATGTCCGCTGAAATATCGCAGTACCGCAAAAAATCGCAGATCGCCGCCATTTTTAGTAAAAAATAAAAAAAAATTAAAAACCCCAAAAATGAATTCTCATCATCCGTAAACGCGACCACTTTTGCGCAAACCAATCAATAAACGCCGATTGCGATTTTTTTTATCGCAAATATGAGGAAGAATATAAATCGGCCAAAAACGGTGAAAAAAAATGTTTTTTTATATTTTTTTTTTTGGATTTGTATTTTAGGAAAAAGTAAGAAATTTGGGTTTTTTTGCAAAATTGTCGCTCTTCTTTTGTTTATAGCGGCGATCAGAAATGACGCAGCGGTGATCAAATACCACCAAAAGAAAGCTCTATTTGTGGGAAAAAAAGGACGCAAATTTCGTTTGGGTACAACGTCGCACGACCGCGCAATTGTCAGTTAAAGCGACGCAGCGCCGAATCGCAAAAAGGGCTCCGGTCCTAAAGCTGGAAATCCTTCCGGGGCTGAAGTGGTTAAAGTTCACTGTTTGTTTTTGGGGTCAATAGGACTAAAAATGCAATAGACGTGTGCATGTCAAAAAAAAAATTGTTTTGATTCCTTAATCTAGTTATTTTGTTTAGTTAGATTTGGTTGATTCGTTCAATTCGTGTTCGGGAATCGTATTCATAACCCGTACCGGGTTTTTTTCATTCAACGCGTTTGAATCGATACATTTCGAATCGGTCGAATCAAAAACTTTCGATTTTTTTGTTATTTCGATTCCAATGTGGCAAAGTGAACAAACAAAAAAAAATCTTCATCAAGCAATTACAATGACTCTTTAAATCACCTTTGCCTTAACTAAAATCACATTATTTTGAAATGTTACTCTAATAAAATACACAGTCTTTGATTGCAACAATATGTGTACAGGTAGAATTCGACTGAAGTTCGATGTAAAATTTGATCCAAATTTCAGTCCGAATTTAGTTTCCTTATTCGGAGCGTTCGGTAAAATCCGTCGTATATTGTAATTCGGGTATTCGGATATATCCGAATCTCCGAATAACTAAATATTTTTGTTTGAATATTAATTAGGAATGAAATGAACCGCACATGTCTAAAAGACAACAATTCCTGTGAAGGTGTACTTTCCCATTTTGTTAAAGTAAATTGCCGAAATGGGCTTTGGTTTGGGTACTCATGTCAAGTTGAATGGGCAGCTTTTTTGTGTTCCCACCTCCTACTCTAATCTCATGTGACTGTTATGTTTTCTGTTGGATTTTTGGTTTGCTTTATATAATACAGAATACAGACATAAGAATCTCCCTGCTGCAACGGTAGAGGTCTAAAGGGGTGGTGATAATAGAGGTGTGTGAATCTCTATGAATTACAGTAGAGAGACATTACTGTTGAAAAGAGATAAGAAGAAATGGCTGCACACCACGAACTGCGATCCAAAATCCTTTATTAGCACATCCCATGGTTACAGGACAAGTGCTGAATGGTAGACATGTTTCGCACACCTTACATGCGCTTATTCATTACTGTAGGAGACTTTAACTGCCCATAGATTGCAGGTTGCAGAAAAAAACCCCAAAAAAAGAATGGATTCCTCCATCCAAACAAGTGAGGTGGATCAAGGAATCCTCCCTGCTGGGACATTGTATTCTAACAGTGGGGACTCTCCACTGTCACAATACACTGTTCAGCGGCTGAAGCCGTTGATCGAGAACAGTCTGATTGAGAAGTTGATCCAACGACAGACTTCTGTTGAACAGGGACGGCCACACATGGATCAAAATTGATCCAGCCCCTACTGAACCAGCGATTTTTAATCCATGAATGGCCAGCTTTAGTTTATTGAGCAACTGAAATCGTCAGCATCTACTAATAAACTGAAGCACCAGTTTCAGATAGACTTACCCTTTAAAGCTTCAGAAGTACACTAGTTTTGTGAATGCAAATAATAAACCTTTTTTTTTTTTTCTCATATATATATATATACACACACACACACACACACACACACACACACACACACACACACACACACACGTCCATAAATATTGGGACATCAACACAATTCTAATCTTTTTGGCTGTATACACCACCACAATGGATTTGAAATGAAACAAACAAGATGTGCTTTAACTGCAGACTTTCAGCTTTAATTTGAGGGTATTTACATCCAAATCAGGCGAACGGTGTAGTAATTACAACAGTTTGTATATGTGCCTCCCACTTTTTAAGGGACCAAAAGTAATGGGACAATTGGCTGCTCAGCTGTTCCATGGCCAGGTGCATGTTATTCCCTCATTATCCCATTTACAAGGAGCAGATAAAAGGTCCAGAATTCATTTCAAGTGTGCTATTTGCATTTGGAATCTGTTGCTGTCAACTCTCAATATGAGATCCAAAGAGCTGTCACTGTCAGTGAAGCAAGCCATCATTAGGCTGAAAAAACAAAACAAACCCATCAGATAGAAAGCAAAAACATTAGGTGTGGCCAAATCAACTGTTTGGAACATCCATAAAAAGAAAGAATGCACCGGTGAGCTCAGCAACACCAAAAGACCTGGAAGACCACGGAAAAAACTGTAGTGGATGACTGAAGAATTCTTTCCCTGGTGAAGAAAACACCCTTCGCAACAGTTGGCCAGATAAAGAACACTCTCCAGGAGGTAGGTGTATGTGTGTCAAAGTCAACAATCAAGAGAAGACTTCACCAGAGTGAATACAGAGGGTTCACCACAAGATGTAAACCATTGGTGAGCCTCAAAAACAGGAAGGCCAGATTAGAGTTTGCCAAACAACCTCTAAAAAAAGCCTTCACAGTTCTGGAACAACATCCTATGGACAGATGAGACCAAGATCAACTTGTACCAGAGTGATGGGAAGAGAAGAGAAGAGTATGGAGAAGGAAAGGAACTGCTCATGATCCAAAGCATATCACCTCATCAGTGAAGCATGGTGGTGGTAGGGTCATTGCGTGGGCATGTATGGCTGCCAATGAAACAGGTTCTCTTGTATTTATTGATAATGTGACTGCTGACAAAAGCAGCAGGATGAATTCTGAAGTGTTTCGGGCAACATTATCTGCTCATATTCAGCCAAATGCTTCAGAACTCATTGGATGGCTCTTCACAGTGCAGATGGACAATGACCTGAAGCATACTGCGAAAGCAACCAAAGAGTTTTTAAGCGAAAGAAATGGAATTTTATGCAAAGATCAAGTCAATCACCTGACCTGAATTCGATTGAGCATGCATTTCACTTGTTGAAGACAAAACTGAAGGGAAAATGCCCCAAGAACAAGCAGGAACTGAAGACAGTTGCAGTAGAGGCCTGGCGGAGCATCACCAGGGATGAAACCCAGCGTCTGGTGATGTCTATGCATTCCAGACTTCAGGCTGTAATTGGCTGCAAAGGATTTGCAACCAAGTATTAAAAAGTGAAAGTTTGATTTATGATTTTTAATCTGCCCCATTACTTTTGGTCCCTTAAAAAGTGGAAGGCACATATACAAACTGTTGTAATTCCTACACCATTCACCTGATTTGGATGTAAATGCCCTCAAATTAAAGCTGAAAGTCTGCAGTTAAAGCATATCTTGTTTGTTTCATTTCAAATCCATTGTGGTGGTGTATAGAGCCAAAAAGATTAGAATTGTGTTGATGTCCCAATATTTATGGACCTGGCTGTGTATATGTGTGTGTGTGTGTGTGTGTGTGTGTGTGTGTGTGTGTGTGTGTGTGTGTGTGTATATATTATATACATACTTCAATTGTGTGATTTCTATTGCTGCAACAAATCCCATGGGAGATATCTTTTTAAATACTAAACTTTTTCCAAATAATTTAATTAATTCAAAACCAATCATAGAATTGGCAAAGTAAAAAATAGTTATTGTGGTATAAATGTAGTATTTGTTCATTTGATCAATGTTGTGTATATTGAGTAAACATATACAGTACTGCAGTGTTGGCCTTTATTTAATACACACCAGCAATATGCAGTTTGGCTGTCCCTCTACTGGGCACTGTGGGCAGTACTCGTTACTTCATTATGTTACTAAATTAAAGTTTGAATCAAACTACCAGAACATTATTCATCATATGAATTCATCTCCAATTTCACTGCAGCCAAATCTGGAATACCTTGATGCCAGCCATAACAATGTGACAGCTCTGGAAGGTGTAAAAGGACTGGCAAAACTGAAGCATTTAGACGTGAGCTGGAACCAATTAACAAGAATCAGGGAAGATATGAACATTTTACGAACACAAACTCCACATCTTCTGTCACTGAATATAACCTACAATCCCTGGCAAAAGGTTAGTCTGACTAAATAAGTGGTTCTAAACCTTTTTCCTGTTGCCAACCATCTCAAAGCACCAGTCAGTTGTTTCAACTCTATCCCAATGAAAGAAGTCCCAAAAGATGCCATTTTGTTTTGCCCCATTTCATGGTAATTCCTCACTATGTGCCAATGTGCTGTAGTGCGTTGTGTATGCACATTGTAGTGTCATTCAAAATAAATGGCACTAGTACTGCGTGTTGCAGCAGTGCATGGTAAAAATGCAAAATTAAGGCTGAGTTCTAATGCAGAAAAGCAGTTTAGGTCAGCTTTACAGATATGTATTGTGGACAATTAGGCCCCATCCAGGCCCCATCTACACTAGCCTTTTTATAAGCTCAGAAAATGCTAGAAACAAACACTGGATGGAAAACTCTGATAGCATTTTTTCCCGAGTTTTAGTAGCGTTTTAGAAGCATTTAGGAACGGTCAGCGTTTTTTTTCTGCTTCCAAAAAGTCTACAAAAACTTTCTTTTTTTTTTTTTTTTTGCTCCTAAATGCTGAATCTTGAAAAAGGCTTCTAGCTTAAAATAGTGTGCATGGACACATAGGATAACACTATTAGCTTCTAGGAGCAGTAAAAAATGCTCATGATAGCTTCTAAGAGCTTAAAAAATTCTAGTGTGCATGGAGCCTTAATCATGTAGCGTGTTGCACCCCAATGCACCTGCATTGCAGCACACCACAAAAAGTTTGTTTCTCCCTTAGCTGTCTTCCAGCTAGCTATGATGCTCACTTCCGCAGGCATGATCTGCACTGACAGTCCAAAGATTCCTCATTAGTGGGCAGAAAGAGGAAATGACAGGCAAGGCTAAAAGTCCACACAATAAGAGCAAGCTACTATTGTTTGAGATGATGATGCTATCAGAATGGTGAGACAAATTTCAGGAAGAGCTGCACTCACAAAGGGAGCTGCCGCCTCAACTAGCTGGTGCCCATGGACTAAGAGAAGTCCCACAAAGAAAGTAGTTAACCTCACAAGGCCAGGTGGTTTGACAGTTAATGCTTTATTCTATAAAAAAGTTTTACTAAAACGATTATTATCCCATACAAAAGTTATCATTGCACAGATGTACCACCTCCACCTTTCACCAATTAAAAATGACAACATTGTCATAAAAGCATCGGATAGCAGCTGCTCACACATGCCCATCCATACACTCCAAAGGCTACTATAAAGACATAGAGTTGATTTACTAAAGCTGGAGAGTGTAAAATCTGGGGCAGCTCTGCATAGAAACCAATCAGCTTACAGTTTTTTTGTCAATGCTTAATTGAACAAGCTGAAATTACAAACGAATTGGCTACCATACACAGATGCACCAGATTCTGCAGTCTCCAGTTTTAATAAATCAACCCCATAGTGTAGCTGGAGGACTGTTTTAGCAAAATGCACATGGGGAAGGAAATGGGGTTCTCGTGGGCCGTCCAGGACTTGAACAAGTGGTTACACTAGTCCAATCACTGTTAGCATTCCCCTCGGGTACTGCACAAGTAGAACTGGCTATTGGCTCCTCGACTAGCTGCACACAAGAGGTGAGCAGCATCTGTCAATGAGCAGTTTGTATGATGGGTGGCACTCTGCATAGTAGAAGGAGATGGGAAGCAGAATCCCCTGAACAGAAAAACTGCAGCTGTTGCAGTTTGTCTTTCTAGCTTTCCTCATTGCCAACACATCAAACTCTGCCAGTGTTTCAGGCAGCTGTTACAGCCACAGACACCAAAGGTCCGCAGGCCATATGTTGCCCGCAGGTTGTGTGTTGGGCACCGGGGGTTTAAATCCTTTATTCAATGAGGCAAAATGCACTACTACTTGCCAACCAATCAAAAAAATCACCTTTCATTTGTGTATTTGCTTTAAACTGGAAGCTGACATTCTGCTATTTGATGTGAGTTGCATCAGTGACCTTGTTACCTATGTTGTTGCTACTGTGGGGCCCTGTTATGGAAGCTGACTGCTATGGGATTGTCTCTTTAACTGTCCTATGAACAACCTTTGCGCTATTACCAATGGGGGGTGCCCTTTCTTTAACAAATTGAATATCCAGTTTCTAATCAATCAATCTAATTAAGGTGTTTAAAGGTAACCAGAAATCAAGTAGCTATTGCTGATCTCCCTCTGAAAATGGAATGAAATGAATGAATTCAGCTGAATGCTTCAGTTTGTTGCAGCAGCCTCTGAGCGGGAGTGTGAAGAAGAGCAGAGTATACAGGACTCCCTATCAGTCTGCACTGGGGAGCACACTAAGGAGTTATCTCTTGTTTACAGTAGAAACCCCTTCAAAATTATTTCAAATAGTTTTATTTCTTATGTTAGAAACTATTAGAAAATGTTGGTATTTTAAAAACTGCTCAGAAACTTCACTTCGTAATACTGATATGGTTGAGGAACAGTAAATCACCTTAACCCCTTTTACAGCATAAACAGTAACAATTTATCCCACGTCTTATTTCAGTGATTACTCTTCCTACAATGTTAGCTGAACAATACTCCATTACATTGGATGCTGCAATGATTTTGGCCCATAAAACCAAATCACACATGATTATAATTGGCGATATTTTATGTTCTAGCTGGGATTGAAAAGCTGTCAGTTGATGGGCTTGCTAATATCCAACGCTGTTTGTGTGTCTTTGTTAGTCTGTGTCACAATACAGAGTTTATCGGTCTGTGAACAAAACCTCAATTACTTACGTTCATCTTTTCCCATACCAGTTGCAGAAATATAGTATATTTTGGAGACTGATGGTTTTCTCACCACTAGATTTTCAGTCCTTTTACTGTCTTTATTACAAGCTTTTCTAACATCCTTATTGTGCAAAACCTAAGATTGGGCATCAAAAAAAGAAAATTCTGCCCCTTTTTTTTCACTTAATAAGGATGTCATCATTTAGCTGAGGCTAACAATTGCAGCATTTCCTTTCAGCAGTTTTCAATGAGCCATCTTGAATACATGACCTAGTTTCCTGACGCCCCTGAGAGCCAGTACAATGCACGTTGTTACTCCTGTGCTTATGTGTAATAAACATTTTCATTACTCTCACTGAACTGCCAGGCCATCCATCATACAGGGGAAAAAAAAAAAGCCTTATTGACAGAATCCAATAGCTGACATGACTGTTCTTTTCTAGCCAGCTTCAGTGCGTATGGTAGCGATTGGAAGATTAAAGTCGCTGATTCATTTGGATGGGGTCCTGATTACGGAAGAGGAAGTTTCACAGTCTTCAAAGTTTTTTCCTGAAGGCCGGATTACACAGGTTACATTTCAGTCTTTTTTAATAGAGTAAATTTTGAGGTCAGTATTTATTGTCCAAACACACTGGGATTAATTTAAAACTGGAGAGTGCAAAATCTGGTGCAGCTGTGTATGGTAGCCAATCGGCTTCTAACTTGAGTTTCGCCAACATACATTTTTTTTTTTTTTTTTTTTTTAGCTGGCATCCATCTAGTTAGTGTTCATTACATAAACAGTAATTTATAGCTTTAAATCCAGGTAGTCTTCCTATTTATTTTGTACTTACATTGCTGATTTTTTTTCTTTACTGGGAGTTCCCTACTTAGCTGTGGACATGTGAAGCCCACTCGCACCCTCCTTGAGTCTCTTCCTGGATATGGTGCATGCTGGGTAACAAGCATGCACCTCTCTATCTTGAGTGTATGTCTCGTTACCATAACAGGCGGCGACAGAGGAAGGTCCCGCCCCGGTGTTATGGCAACATAGATAACATGTCTCTCCCCCACAAAATCATGTAATTTCCTGTGTGGAAATAACGTGATTTTAGAGCTCAGAGATGCCCACTGACTCATGGGAAATGATGGCTCACATCTCCCATGAGCCCAGACGAGGCAGGAAGTGATGCGCAGTGCCGCGGATCAGGAAGTGGAAGATCACAGGGACCACATAGCAACAGGGCACTTAGGGTGAGTATATATTTTTTTTTTTCCAAAGGTGATTCATCATGCATAGAGGATTTGAAATATATGAAGATGTATTTGTGGGTGGAACTCCGCTTTAACTTTGACAAAAAAACAAAAAAAAAACAAAAAGCTGATTGATTTCTATTTAGAGTTGCACCAAAGTTTGCACACTCCATTAGTAAATCAACCCCACTGTGGTCTTTTTAGGCTCCATTCTCACTTTCGCGACTCCAAAGTTGCATGATTTCCAGTGTGATTTTTGGAGCATGACTTTGATCTGACTTTACACTCTGTGAATCAAAGTCACAACAAAGTAGTACAGGCACCTTTTCAAAGTCACTGTGACTTTAACCACTTTAGCCCTGGAAGGTTTTACACCCTGAATGACCAGGCCATTTTTTTGCGATACGACACTGCGTTACTGTAACTGACAGTTGCACGGTCGTGCAACGCTGTACCCATTGATGTCTTTTTTTCCCACAAATAGAGATTCTTTTGGTCATATTTGATCACCTCTGTGGTTTTTATTTTTTGCATTATAAACAACAAAAGAGCAACAATTTTGAAAAAAAAAATGCATTTTACTTTCTGCTATAGAACATATCCAATAAAAAAAAAAAATCAAATTTCTTCATCAATTTAGGCCAATAGGTATTCTACTACATATTTTTGGTAAAAAAAATCCCAATAAGCGTATATTGATTGGTTTTTGCAAAAGTTATAGTGTCTACAAACTATGTTATAGATTTATGGACTTTTTATGTTTTTTACTAGTAATGACGGCGATCAGTGAATTTTAGTGGGACTGCGACATTGTGGCGGACAAATCTGACACTAAAAACAACAAGTATCAGGCGCATCAACAGGTGCATAGAGTCCCCATCCCTATTGTTAACCATCAAAGTCCAGAACAAAGTACATAATAGTCCAATAATGTGGATAAAAAAGAGAAGAAATCCGGTATATACACCCAGGGCTGCTCTCATGTGAGGGAAAGCCAAAACCGCACCTGTAGACCAGAAACAAAAAGGAGGCGCCTCTAAGTGTAAACCGTAAGAAATTTTATTAAAAAGACATCCGCCAATTGACTACTCACATGACTAAAAAAGGGTATGGCACATGGAACCAGGAGAATGCTCAACCGGTGAAGAGTATGGCATCAGTTCCCCGAGACCTAGTAAGCAGCTAGTCATCCATGCGGATCCAATTAGACACCACTATTAACTCCCAGGGACTACAAATAGATGGCGGCACACCATCTTGGATAGCCTGATGAAAGAGCACGACTGGCTTCACATTGCGGTCTGTACGCTCTGAAACACGCCGCGGATTGATGACATCACCCCGCTGCGACCAGTGCAGCCAAGCCTCGTTCTGGAATCCCCCGGCTGCCGGCACGGAGACTATCGATCCTACCATCCACGAATGACTCCACGAACGGACGGCCCCACTGACTATCCCATCCGCACGGATGACTAGCTGCTTACTAGGTCTCGGGGAACTGATGCCATACTCTTCACCGGTTGAGCATTCTCCTGGTTCCATGTGCCATACCCTTTTTTAGTCATGTGAGTAGCCAATTGGCTGATGTCTTTTTAATAAAATTTCTTACTGTTTACACTTAGATGCGCCTCCTTTTTGTTTCAAATCTGACCCGAAGTGACACTTTTTGAGGACGAGTGACATAATACAGTGATTCAGTGCTTAAAAAATGCACTGTCACTGTACTAATGACACTGGCAGGGAAGTTAACATTAGGGGCGATCAAAGGGTTAAACGTGTTCCCTGGCAGTGCTTTCTTATTGTGTGGGGGATGCTCTGACTGGGTGAAGACCGAGATCTGTGCTTCTGCTTAGCAGAAACACAAGATCTCCATCTTTTCCCCTGTCAGAATGGCCATCTGCCTTGTTTACATAGGCAGACTGCCGTTCTGCCTTTCTCGGGAACGATTGTGGGTGGCCAGCTGACATCAGGTCCGCCAGACTATCTGATTGGCTCCCTCTCTGTCCAATCAGCACGCAATTGGGTCTGCAGCAGTGCGGGCCCCCTAGAGGCTGTTGCAATAGAGCCACTTTGTCACAGTACATGCACGTTACTCGGTCGGCAAGTGGTTAAGTCACAGTTATTTAAACGGGTGTCATTTTAAAAAAATTGGTTGCAACTTTGATGTCCAAAGTTGCATGACAAGTCGCACAAGTGTGAATGGAGTCTAAACAATGCAATATACCTTGCATTTTAATCAATTGTGTATATGTCCAAAGATGGACACAAGCATGGGAGAGCAACTGAACTTTTGAGCACAATCTACATGGCAGAAAATCTTACTTGGTAAGGATGCAGAGGATGGAAGGACTATGCTGCATCAGCAACTGCAATCCAATATGTTAGAGACTGGTTTAAATAAAATTACACAAAACAAGTGAATGGTCAACGATAAAGTAGATGTAAACCCAATGACTAAAGTCTTGTAAAATATTTAACATCTTAATGTAATTTTAAAAATCATCTTTAATATTTTTAATTCTGCAGCTTTCATTAAAACCAAACTTCAAGAATGAGATTTGTTGCACTTACATTGGACCAGCTTGGCTCAATGTAAGAATGCAGATTTGATATTTAGAGGGCAGCTGGGAAAGTTGTAAAACACTGTAGCAGTCTGCACTGCACAAAGTGATAGCCATGATTTTCAGGTTGCTGTGTGAGCAACTTCTCCTCTGCACAGTGAACAAATGGGGTTGCTTGCTCAGCACCTCTGACATTCATAGATTGCCTTTTGTTTTTTTCTCAATGAACACAAGGTGATCTCTGATTGGACAGGGAGAGATCCTGACATCACCCTTCCCCCTCTTTCTCTACCTCATCCAATCAGGGACATCTGGTAATCCTGCCATGAAGGCCCTTGATAATGCAATTGCTGTTATATGGTGACAAAGCTATGTCCCGGTCTTGCAATTGTTCTCTTGCGTTGTCACCTTGTCACACAGGCTGATGGAGGCTACAATTGGCTGTATCAGCATGTCAAACAAGCACAGTTCATTGTTGTTACCTTCAGAAAACCCTCCTTGAGAAATGTCATGCAGCTTCTCTGAAGTACATGTAGATAGGAAGTGGCTGCAGGAAATCAGTGGAACAGAAGTGCAGCAAAGGGTGTAAAAAAAGGTAAAAATTAAGACTTGTACTGCATAAAATAATAATTATTTAATATATTATACACGTGGGTTGATTTACTAAAACTGGAGAGTGCAAAACTTGGTGCAGCTCTGCATAGAAACCAATCAGCTTCCCTGTTTTTTTTTTTGTCAAAGCTGAAGTTAGAAGCTGATTGACTACCATGCACAGCTGCACCAGATTTTGCACTCTCCAGTTTTAGTAAATCAAGCCCCACAATGTTTTTGAGCTATGGTTTACATCTATTTTTTATTAACTGAGATGCATATAAAGTTTCAGCAGATACATTTCAGCTAACGCTAACCTCCAGGAAATTTATTTTTTGGGTAAGCATGCTTGGTAAACTTCCCAGCTCTCAGTTTTAACCACTTGCCGACTGCCAACCGCAGTTTGAAGGTGGCTCATTATCGCAAATCGCCGTCATATGGCGGCGGCTGCGAGATCGCGCACTGTGAGCGCGCTCCCACTGTGTTCAGGGGGAGCCAGGGATCGGGTAGGGCAGACTCGATCTCTGCTGGCCACCCGCGATGGCCGCTCCACAGTGAAAGAACGGAGGTCCAGGTATGTAAACATGGATCTCCGTTCTCATAGAGGGGGAAGGGCTGTGATCACAGGCTTCCTGTATATGGAAGCCGTGATCACTCCCCTCCCCCTGCCAGCCCAGCCCCCATACAGTTAGAACACGCCTAGGGAACACATTTAACCCTTAGAGCGCCCTCTGCAGGTTAACCCCTTCACTGCCAATGGCATTTACACAGTAATCAGTGCATTTTTATAGCATCGCTGATCGCTGTATAAATGCCAATGGTCCCAAAAAAGTGGCAAAATAATCATCCGACATGTCCACCGCAATATAGCAGTACCGCTAAAAATTGCAGATTTCTGCCATTACTAGTACAAAATAATAAAAACTCCAGAAATTAAGTCTCATCTGTAAACACTGCAACTTTACGCAAACCAATCAATAAACGCTGATTGCGTTTTTTTTTTTTAACCAAAAATATGAGGAAGAATATAAATCAGCCGAAACCGATGAAAAAAAATGTTTTTTTTTATATATTTTTTTTTTTGGATTTGTATTTTAGCAAAAAGTAAGAAAACTGTGTTTTTCGCTCTTTTTTTAATTATAGCAGCGATCAGAAATGACACATAGGGGATCAAATACCACCAAAAGAAAGCTCTATTTGTGGGGAAAAAAGGACGCAAATTTTGTTTGGGTACAACATCGCACGACCGCGCAATTGTCAGTTAAAGCGACGCAGTGCCGAATCGCAAAAAGTGCTCTGGTCCTAAAGTGTGAAATCCTTCCGGGGCTGAAGTGGTTAAAGCCCAACCCCTGGAAATATAAACTATTTAAATGTTCGGCGTTCTTTTCAAACCCAACAATAAAACCATGAAAACTCACAGTGAAATAATAAAAAACAAAACTAAATAGTAAGTTCTTATTTAGATATGTGTAAAACACTATTCACCCCAAGCGGTCATTGAAATTGATACAAATATTAAATATAAATAAAAAGTTTTACAAATATGTCTTAATAAAGTCTTTTCCACAAGCAAATGTGTATCTTCTCTGTGTATAATTCTCTTCAAACACCTTTATGTCCAAACATTTCAAATCCATGCTGCTCCACATCTGTGTTCTTAGACAAATTCACCAGAGGTACATGACCTTGCTCAGTTATCAGGTCTATATGCACATTGTTTAAAAATCATCCTATCCGCAGATTGATTGCTCTTCCAATTACTCCATATCTCAGCCAATATTAAAATAGATAAAAAGGGCCCATAGTGTTATACTTTTAAAAATACTCAATTTTATTATAACAAAAAGCTTGCACTTACAGTATCTCACAAAAGTGAGTACACCCCTCACGTTTTTGTAAATATTTTATTATATCTTTTCATGGGACAACACTGAAGAAATGACACTTTGCTACAATGTAAAGTAGTGAGTGTACAGCTTGTATAAAAGTGTAAATTTGCTGTCCCTTCAAAATAACTCAACCCACAGCCATTAATGTCTAAACCGCTTGCAACAAAAATAGGATTTTTTGACTTACCGTAAAATCCTTTTCTCTGAGTTCATTGACACTTTGCTACAATGTGTAATGTGCACAGCTTGTATAACAGTGTAAATTTGCTGTACCCTCAAAATTACTCAACAGCCACGTCTAAACTGCTGGCAACAAAATTGAGTACACAAAGAATTAAAGACTGGCAGTTCCTATCTGGGTGGCTACCAGAGACCTAGAGTAGTAACGAACGGGTACCGCATCCCTAAATATATGACGAAGAGGATGACAAAGATGGTACCGTAGAAAAAAACCCCAGGGTTTTTTGTACGGTACCATTAAAGTCCCAGGTGCTACGTAATACAAAAATATCCTCTTCGTGAAAAAAATTGAGTACACCCCTAAGTGAAAATGCCCAAATTGGGCCCAATTAGCCATTTACTCCCCTGTGTCATGTGACTCGTTAATGTTACAAGGTCTCAGGTGTGAATGGGGAGCAGGTGTGTTAAATTTGGTGTTATCGCTCTTACTCTCTCACACTGGTCACTGGAAGTTCAACATGGCAAAGAACTCTGAGGATCTGAAAAAAAGAATTGTTGCTCAACATAAAGATGGCATACACCCTGAAACTGAGCTGCAGCACAGTGGCCAAGACCATACAGTGGTTTAACAGGACAGGTTCCACTCAGAACAGGCCTTGCCATAGTCAACCGAAGAAGTTGAGTGCACATGCTCAGCGTCATATCCAGAGGTTGTCTTTGGGAAATAGACATATGAGTGCTGCCAGCATTGCTGCAGAGGTTGAAGGGGTGGGGGGTCAGCCTGTCAGTGCTCAGACCATATGCTGCACACTGCATCAAATTGGTCTGCATGGCTGTCGTCCCAGAAAAGAAGCCTCCTATAAAGATGATGCCGCAAACAGTTTGCTGAAGACAAGCAGACTAAGGACATGGATTACTGGAACCATGTCCTGTGGTCTGATGAGACCAAGATAAACTTATTTAGTTCATGGTGTCAAGCGTGTGTGGTGGCAACTAGGTGAGGAGTACAAAGACAAGTGTGTCTTGCCTACAGTCAAGTATGGTGGTGGGAGTGTCATGGTCTGGGGCTGCATGAGTGCTGCCGGCACTGGGGAGCTATAGTTCATTGAGGGAACCATGAATGCCTACATGTACTGTGACATACTGAAGCAGAGCATGATCCCCCTCCCTTCGGAGATTGGGCCGCAGGGCAGTATTCCAACATAGCTACCCCAAACACACCTCCAAGACGACCACTACCTTGCTAAAGAAGCTGAGGGTAAAGGTGATGGACTGGCCAAGCATGTCTCCAGACTTAAACCCTATTAAGCATCTGTGGGGCATCCTCAAATGGAAGGTGCAGGAGTGCAAGGTCTTTAACATCCACCAGCCCTGTGATGTCGTCATGGACGAGTGGAAGAGGACTCCAGTGTCAGCCTGTGAAGCTCTGGTGAACTCCATGCCCAAAAGGGTTAAGGCAGTGCTGTAAAATAATGGTGGCCACACAAAATATTGACACTTTGGGCCCAGTTTGGACATTTTCACTTAGGGGTGTATTCACTTTCTCAATCGTTCATTGACAGACGCAGCCTCTAATTCTTGACATGTGGGGTTTATGCAGCTTTCACTAGGAGTAGACTAGGCAGAATGAAGTTCAAGTCAAAGCAGACACAGCCCCTCCCAGGGGGCAGTCCTCACTTAGCATAACCCCTCCAGCTCTGCTCAGCAACTCGGTTTTTTATGCCTAGTGCAAGGAGTAGGACCTGGCTCCCTGCTGGGATATGCGGTTCCCCATTCTTTTTCTCATTTTTTTTTTCTTTTTCAAGAATTCTGATGAATACAATCAAGCAGCCAGCTGGGTGACAGGCTGGATATCCTAGATCCAGGTAGTCTCCCCAGCGCGGCCGAAGAATACGAGCCAACCTTTAGCTGTATGCGGGGTCGGCCGCATCAGGCCTCGTTCCGTGCGAGGCGGCCGGTGGGTTAAATGTCCCACCAGCGCACCTAGGACAGGGCTGTTACGTACCTGACGGTGGAGTCTGTCTTGTGCAGGGAACAACCGCTCTTGCGCACCCGATTCAAGGACCCCTGGTAGTGTAGACAGAGGCCCGAGAGTGCGGGATGGCACGAGGGCTGGATGGTCACAGATGTTAAGAGTGAGATTCCAGAGGGTCGTGCAAAGCAGGAGAATGGTCGTACAAGCAGAGTTGGCAACGTGCAGGCAGAGAGGTACAAAAGGGTTAGGCAAGCGGATCGTCAAGTTCAGGCAAAGGTTCGTTAACGGGCGGGCAGCGGAGGTACAGAGGAGTAGACAAGCGGATGGTCGTGGGTAGCCGGGGTCGTGGCAGGTAGCGGACAACAGGTCAAGGCAAGCCGGGTCAACTGGAAACAGGTGAAACACAGGAACAGGTAGGGAGCTGAGGCCCACAGGTCTGGAACGCTGTAGAACGAGCAGCAGTTCAATGCAGGAGTCCCTGGGTTTAAATAGGCGCCGTTTCCGGCGCGTGGGTGCGCACGGGAGCGCGCAAACGCGCACGGGAGCGCGCGGGCGCGCACGGGAGCGCGCGCACCACCGCGGAAACGCCCAGAATGCTGGCAAAAGGGTATTTTTCCTAACATTGCCCCCCCCCAAGGGGCAGCCTCCGGATGCCTTACCGGGTGTCATCCCGCTGCAGATTTCTTCTGAAGGCTCGAATCAGTCCAGGGGCATGGAGGTTTCTTTCGGGTTCCCATGAGTTCTCTTCCGGACCGAATCCTTTCCATTTTATTAGATATTGGGTCTCTCCAGCTCTTCGGCGACTTTTTAAAATTGCTTCTACCTCGAACTCCTCCTCTCCGTTGACTAGGATGGGACCTGGTGGTCCTATTTTTCGGCCTGAGAAGGAGTCCGGGACCACAGGTTTTAATAGAGAGACATGAAAAACCGGGTGAATCTTCAGGGAAGGTGGGAGATCAAGTTCGAATGCCACCCGGTTAACCTGTCTT
>BLSH010115689.1:765569-782590 GCA_018402905.1 Glandirana rugosa
AGTGGTGAGACCTGCCTGCGTCGCCCATCGGTGGGTTTCGTCAGGACGGTGGGACGGTTTTACCCCCCTCGACGGCCGGTACGTGTGCCTCACGGGACAGGATCCACGCGACCACCCTGCAAATTGGGTGGCCGGCGGAGCGTGCCTTGCTCCGGACTACGCCGGCTGGAGCGCATGTCGATTTCCAGCCGAGCATAGGAAGCCGGCGCGACCCCTCTGATGGACCTAGATCCTATAGGTCGGACAGTGGGTCGACCGACGAACTAACATAAGTAGTCTTAAGAACTTTTTCTTTTTTTATTACTCTTTTTCTTACCCCTTGACGTGGCGTCTAGGGTCGTCCCTCGGTCCAGGATGAGGAACGTGATCCGTATTTTTTTACTCAACGACTCGTCTCGACCTCCCCAATACGATTCACTCCCTGCTTTGGGTGGCTACCCGCTGCGTCCGTCCAGAGTGGTGAGTACTCCCCCCCCCGTCGGATAGGGTTCTGCCGTTCGTCCGGTTTGCCCCCCCCACCCCCTCACTCGGGCCCTGCCTGCGTGGGTCCCCCTGTGTGGTAGCGGCCGCCATTTGCCTGTATCCGGCCGCATCATCACACGGCTGCCATTTTCTTGTAGCCGGCCGCATGTATGTAACTGCCGCTATTTTGCGGTGGCCAGCCGCAGTGTTCGGCCTCTAGTGCCTACGGCGGCCATTTTGGTGTGGTCCACTGTATACTGATGGGCGGCCCTGCTTTTCCTGGTGCGAATACAGGCCAGAAGAGCGCTCCTGACACAAGGGGATCAAGAGCAGAGGGACAGGCAGCTACTGCAGCACAGCTCCTGGGGTGGTGGGTGAGTCCTCCTAGGAACCTCTGGGGCCCTAAGGCAGCAACTGGGGGGCGGTGTGGTACACACATATCCGGTGGGGTCATCCGGGGTGCGGGCTATGGCGGCTGAAGCTGGGGCTTCCCAGCCAGGGGTCTCCAGTGGGGACCAGGCAGCGCTGGGACTGGTGGTCCCACTGCACACTTTGACAGCCCTCCTGGAGGGATATTTCTCCCAGGCAGAACCGATCCCTGACCGGGGGGTGGCGAGCAAATGGCCACCCCCTCCCCCGTCCTCTGGTGAGGACTCGGAGCCGGAGGGGGCTCCGCGGTGTCGGGGACCCCCCTGGAGCTGTTGGATGGTGAACTCAGGGACACCTCGGATGAAGAGGAGGAGCCCTCAAGGGCCACCGCGGCTCGCGAAGGGCTCTGGTGGGCTCATTGGTTCAGTTTCAGCGCCGTATGCTTTTGGGTCGCATAAGCCGGCCCGGACGCCTAAGGCGTTCCCCTATTTGTCGTACTTTGATCAGTTCGTTTACAAGGAGCGGCGGAGTCCTCAGGGGTCGTTCGCCATGCCCAAATGTTTTTTCTGTGCGTTATCCCTTTGAGGATACCCTGCTGCAGAAGTGGAAGTCCCCAACGATGGACCCGTCGGTGGCCCGTCTGAACAAAGCGACCACTATTCCGATGGAGGGCTCTCCATCCTTCAAGGACCTGGCCGACAGGAGGACTGAGGCGGTGTCCAAGGCCATGTTCCTGGTCGCAGGGTTGGCTATGCGGCCGGCTCTGGCGTCTGCGCTGGTGGCACAGGCGCTTACGGAATGGGCGACTATTGTGCACCAGGCTTTGGTGACTCTCCAGGCTCCTCAGGAACCTGTGCAGATGGCAGACCAGCTGATCCAGGGACTGAAGTATCTCTGTGATGCGGCCCTCGACATGGCCCCTCCATGCTGTCAAAACTGTCCATGTTTGCAATCGTCATTAGACATCTGCTTTGGCTGCGATGCTGGTCAGGAGACTAGGCGTCAAAGAAGGGCCTGACGGACCTGCCTTTTGAAGGGGGTCGCCTCTTTGGGGCTTCCCTCGATGAGATCATCAAGGATTACACTGGGGGGAAGAGTACTTTTCTTCCAGAGCCCAGAAGGAGCAAGGAGCCCCGGCGCAGGGCGGACCCTTCCTTCTCTGCGCAAAAGAGGTTTTCTCCTACGTTCACTGACAGACGCAGCTCTTCATGACTTTGTGGGGTTTTATGTTCGTCCTACCAGGAGTTAACTAGGCAGGGAAAAGAGTCAGCTGGCCCCTCCCCTGGGGGCCGTCCTCTCTTCCTACATTAAACCCCCCTCACAGAATAGCTCTCCAGTTTCAATGCCTAGTTCGCAAGGAGTTGACCTGGCTTCCCTATAGGGAACTGCGGTCCTATTGTGACCATTTTCTTTTTTATTTTATTTTTTATTTTCTTTTCTACCCCTTCCTTCTTTTCTTCCGAAGGTAGTCTCTTCTTTTCATATCAATGAAGATATTGTTCTACCTTCATTGTGCCCTCGTCCAGCGCACCCCAAGGAGTTTGAGTTGCATACCTTGGACGTAGTAAGGGCCTTACGAGTGTATTTGGCTGCTACAGCTTCCTTGGCAGTGCAAGTCCGAAAAGGCGGAGGAGAAGTCCTCCACGGCATGATGGGTCACCCCCACCCGCGGTTTGGGTGGGGGGGCAGCTCTTACGGTTCGCGGACCGGTGGACCTCGCGCATCTCGGATCTCTGGGTGTGCAAGGTGGTTTCGTCCGGGTACAAGATACAGTTCCGTACCCAACCCCTGGACAGGGTCTTTGCCTCCAATCTGAGGCTTCCCCCGGAACGGCTGCAGGCCCTGTTCGAGTCCGTGTGCGTCCTGCTCCATCAGGGGGTGATTGTCCTGGTTCCTGCTTCGGAACGTTTCCGCTGTTTTTATTTACACTCTTTTTGTAGTTCCGAAAAAAGATGGGGTCAGGGCTGTCCTGGACCTGAAGGCCCTCAACTTCTTTGTGAGGGCGCGGAAATTCAGAATGGAATTTGTCCGCTCTGTGGTGGCGGCCCTTCGGCAGGGAGACTTCTTGGCCTCCCTGGACATCAAAGATGCGTATTTACACATGCCCATATGCGTGCACCACCAGCGCTTCCTGCGCTTTGCGGTGGGGTGTCTCCACTACCAGTTTGTGGCCCTCCCATTCGTTCAGCCCCTCGGGTCTTCACCAAGCTCCTGGCCCCGGTGCTGGCTCTGCTGAGGCAGAGGGGCATAGCAGTAGTGGCATATCTCGATGACCTCCTCCTAGGGCGGAGTCGGCCTCCGCCTTGTCGGACAGTCTGGCCATCACCCTTGGTTTCCTGCAGGACTTCGGCTGCGTGATCAACCTTCCGAAGTCGGTGCTGGCTCCGTCGCGCCGGTTGGAATACTTGGGCTTGGTCCTGGATACAGAGCGGGCAAAGGTGTTTCTCCCTGCCGCCAAGGTCTTAACACTCCAGGGAGCGGTGCGGGCCCTGCGGTCTCAGCGGAGGTCCTCTCAGATTTTGCATGCGGGTGTTGAGGCTGATGGTCTCCTCCTTCAAGGCGGTGCCTTATGCCCAGAGTCACACCCGGCTCCTGCAGCGGGCAATCCTGCTGCGGTGGGACAAGTCTCCGCTCTCCCTGGATCGGGTGATCAGTTTGGATCACGGGACTTGAAGCGCCCTCACCTGGTGGCTACGGGCCCCGACCTTGGAGCGGGGGAAGTCGTTTCTCCCCATGGACTGGACGCTGATCATGACAGATGCCAGCCTATACGGCTGGGGAGGGGTCCTGGGGAGGTTGTCGACCCAGGGCCGCTGGTCTCAGGAAGAGTCCCGTCTCCCGATCAACGTGCTGGAACTGCGGACGATCAGGCTTTGCATCTCCCACTGGTCGGGGAGGCTGCACGGGCGTCCTGTTCGGGTCCAGTCAGGCAACTCCATGGCTGTGGCTTATGTGAACCATCAGGGTGGAACGAGAAGCACGGCAGCAGCGGCCCACATTCTGCGGTGGGCAGAGCTTCACGTGCCGGCAATCTCCGCTGTTCACATCCCGGGCATAGAGAACTGGCAGGCGGGCTATCTCAGTCGCCAGAAGCTGGATCAGGGAGAGTGGTCCCTGCATCCGGAGGTGTTCCGCCAGATTTGTCAAAAGTGGGGCACGCCAGAAATGGATCTTCTGGCGTCCCGGCTCAACCGGAAGGTGCAGGCCTTCGTGAGCAGAACAAGGGATCTGCTGGCAGATGCGGCGGATGCCCTCGTGGCTCTGTGGTCTCAGTACTGGCTGCTCTATGCCTTCCCCCCACTTCCGTTACTTCTGCGCCTGCTGCGCAGGATAGAGGCGGAAGGGATCCCAACCATTCTGGTAGCGCCAGATTGGCCTCGGCGTCCTTGGTACGCCGACGTGGTGCGGATGGTGGTCGACGTTCCGTGGCAGCTCCCGCTTCGCAAAGACCTGCTCTAACAGGGGCCCATCTTGCACCCTGCTTTACCCTTGCTGGCTTTAACGGCCTGGCTATTGAGTCCTGGGTGTTAAAAGATAGGGGACTCTCTGAGTCTGTCATTCCCACTATGCTCAAGGCGCGTAAGGCCACTTAGCGGAAGATCTATCACCGCACATGGAAGGCTTACATTGCTTGGTGCGAGGCGGGGGGTTGGAACCCCCGTTCTTTTTCGGTGGCTCGGGTGCTGGCCTTCCTTCAGCAAGGCCTAGATCACAAGTTGGCATTGAGCACGCTTAAGGGGCAGATTCCTGCCCTGGCAATTCTTTTTCAGCATCCCTTGGTGACGCATTCCATGATCCATACATTTGTCCAGGGGGTTCATCATGTCTCTCCCCAGGTACAGTCGCCTTTGGCGTCTTGGGACCTTAATCTGATCCTTTCTGTGCTCCAGAAGCCGCCTTTCGAAAATATCAGGGAAATTTCCCTGCAACTGCTCTCACAGAAAGTGGCCTTTCTGGTGGCTATTACATCCGCTAGGCGGGTGTCTGAGCTGGCGGCTCTGTCCTGTAGGTCCCCGTACTTGGTCATGCACAGGGACAAGGCGGTTTTGCGCCCCTCTCCCTCCTTCTTACCGAAGGTGGTCTCTTCGTTTCACATCAATGAGGACATTGTCCTCCCTTCGCTGTGTCAGCACCCGTATCATCCTAAGGAGGTTGCTTTGCACTCTCTGGATGTGGTTAGGGCTTTGCGGGTGTATCTGGCAGCCACTGCCTCGTTTCGGAGGTCTGATACGCTTTTTGTCGCGGTGGATAGCCCGCGCGAGGGGATGGCGGCCTCGTCGGCCACCATTTCCCATTGGATACGTCAGACGGTGACCCATGCGTATGCTGTTCAGGGCCAGGAGCCCCCCTTTCCAATCACGGCTCACTGTACCAGGGTGATTAGTACTTCCTGGGCTTTCCGACACCAGGCGTCAGTTTCTCAGGTGTGCAAGGCGGCCACTTGGACCTCGGTGCACACTTTTTCCAAGTTTTTTTCCAATATACATTTTTATTGAAGAGGCAAGGAAGATCAACAGCAAAAAGATTTACAGCAAAGGAGGCATACAGTAACAGTCTGGAAGACCGGGGTCTTAGTTAACAGGGTGAGTTACAAAGTTATACGTCACTGTGGCATATTCCCCAATCCACCCCAGACATCACAATCCTCTGTTATTCTTATTCCTTCTGCCGCCTGTCTCCTCCCCTCAATTTATAACACAATACCAAACTAAACCGGAATAGTTAATGATAGAGAACAAAAAAAAAGGGATTAAAAGGGAAAGGAACAAAGAAAAAGAAAGTCAAGTGGGGGAGAAAAGAAAACAGAGAGGAAGAGAGAGAGAGGGAGAGAAGTGGGAGAGAGAGGGGAGGGGGGGTGTGGGCAGGGGGCCCCGGCGACACCAGGAGCCACACAGCTGTCAGCCGACGGCAGCGGCCTCCCTATGTTCTGAGCCAGGTCAGGCCCTCGTCAGATAAAATGAACATGTTCCAGAGTCTCCATGTTTTGGAGTATTTTTCTTGTTTATGTTGGGCCGTTAGGATCAAATCCTCTAATTTATTAATTTCCTCTACTCTGCGCAGCCAGCTACCCACACTAGGTGGGGTTTGCTGCCTCCATAGGGCAGGTATGCAGGACTTAGCTGCGTTCAGCAGGTGACGGACAATGGATTTACGATATTGTCTGGGTGGAATTGTCGTTGCATGCTGTAACAAAAAGGCGGGATCGTTCGGAATTACGTGCTCCGTGAATTTTTGGGTGATAGTGCAGACCGTTGCCCAGAACTGCTGTAGAAGAGAGCAGGACCAAAAGATGTGGAGTGTGCCTTGTTCAGTTTGGCATCTCCAACAGCGGTCCGAAGTTGTTGGATAACAGATTTTAAGCCTTTGGGGGGTGTAGTACCACCTAGTCAGCAGTTTATAGTTTGTTTCCTGCATCTTGGTGCATGTAGCAGATTTGAGAGAGTAGTGGATGATGTTCTGCTGTTGAGGCGTCGTGAAGCTACCCTGAAGGTCAGTCTCCCACTGTCGTAGAAACGGTAGTCGGGGTTGCTCCCTAGGTGTATTAACCAAAGTGTACATCTTGGACAAGACCTGTGGTAGTGTTCCCTCATCTGAGCAGTATTCCTCGAATGTCGTAAGATCTCGAGTAAAATGGCATGGATCAGGGAGCGAGTGTAGGAAGTGATGTATTTGAACTGCGTTCCAAAAAGGTAGTCTAAAGCGCCCTGATGTCTCCATCAGGGTCGTCAGTGTGGGCCATCTTCGCGATTCGATAAAGTGTGATATTTGGGTACGGCGTTCATTCATAAGCGTTCGAAAGGAGTTAATGTGGAGGCCCGGAGGGAACTCCGGGTTGCCCAAGACGGGAAAAAGAGGAGATTCTCGTGAAGTGAGGGCCAATTGGGTTGTAACTTGGTGTCCTACCCGGAGTGTGTTACCGAGTGTAGGATGTGTTTTCGTTTTAGGTGATAAAGAAGCGTAGCACCAGAGAGCCCCTTGCAATTGCACGGGGGTTTGGGACTGCTCTATCTGAGCCCAAAGTTTTATGTTAGCGTGTCTCCTCCAATCTATGAGTCTACCTAGATGTACTGCGCGATAGTAGTTGCGTATGTCGGGGAGGGCTAGGCCGCCCATGTGTTTAGGTAGCGTCAGGAATCTTCTAGCTAGATGGGGTCTAGACCGTGCCCAGATGAATTTCGTGAATAAATTGTGTACCTGTCTAAAGAAGCTGTCTGGTACGTGGACTGGTAGTGCCTGTAGGAGGTAGAGGAATTTCGGGAGTATGATCATCTTTAGGAGGTTACACCTGCCGAACCAAGAGTAGAGCCCCCCCTTCCATTTTTCTAGTAATGTCTTTGTTGCTGATAGCAGAGGCGGGAAGTTAAGATGGAAGGTGCCACCTACGTCGGCTGGGATGTAGGTGCCTAGGTACCTGATAGCGCTATCTGACCATTTAAATTTAAAATTGGATTTCAAAGTTGACAGTGTGTTCGAGTTCAGGTGGACCCCATAGCAATTGATTTGTCAAAGTTAATTTTCAGGTTTGTGAGGTTGCTGAATGTCTCGAATTCCCGCATCAGGTTGGGGAGGGATATCATGGGCTTAGCAAGGGAAAAGAGGAGGTCATCAGCGTAGGCCGAAACCTTGTGTTCCATCTTCTCCGTCGCCAGGCCTGCGACATCCGGGTTCCTCCTAACTGTACACAAAAATGGCTCTAGAGATAGGGCGAATAAGAGGGGTGACAGTGGGCAGCCCTGACGCGTCCCGTTTGCTATCTCAAATGGGTCTGATAGCAGGCCATTAACTTTCACTTGGGCTGTCGGGTGGCGATAGAGTTTAGAGATCCATTCTATTATGGTGTCACCCAGTCCTATGTGTCTAAGGACCGCCATCATGAACGCCCAGTTGACTCGGTCAAATGCCTTTTCGGCATCTGTACTTAGAAACACACACGGCGTCCGGTTAACGGCGGCTATATGGACTAGGTTGAGGGCTTTGATAGTATTGTCCCTCGCCTCTCTATTTGGCACGAACCCGACCTGGTCTAGATGTATTATCTCCTCTAGATGTCCCGCTAGTCTGGTCGCTAAGATTTTAGCATAGACCTTCAGGTCTATGTTTAACAAGGAGATCGGCCTATAACTACCACACGACGAGGGGTCTTTTCCCTCCTTAGGGATCACGGATATGAATGCTTTAATTGTGTCTCTAGGTAGGTGTGTATCAGAGGCCAGTGCATTAAACATTTGTGCCATGTAAGGGTTTAGAATCGGTAGGAAGGACTGGAAGTATTGTAGAGTAAGGCCGTCTGGGCCCGGGGGCCTTACCCGGTTTCATGGCGCCCAGCGCCATTTTCACTTCCTCCTGTGTAATGGGGTTGTCCAACTCTTCCCTCACTTCGGGGGGGAGCTGGGGCATCTTGGAGGCGGTTATGTATTCCTCCATCGTTGATTGGGAATTGTTCTGGTTCGGTAGGGCATAGAGAGAGGAATAGAAGTCTCTGAATGTCTGCGCTATTTGTTTCGGTAAGGTGGCTTTAGTGCCTGAGGGGGTTGTTATGTGGGGGATGTAGGCAGCAAGCTTATGGTCTTTAGTTGAGTTGGCTAGCAGTTTCCCACATTTATTGGCATACTCATATCCTACTTTGCGGCCTCGCTGAATCATTGCCTTAGCTTTGTAGTGCAGTAAATCAGCGATCCTTTGTCTGGTGGAGAGGAGTTCCTTCTCTAAGGTTGGCAATGGGGTCTGTTTATGTTGCATCTCTGTTTGATGCAATTTGTCCAGTAGGGCTTTCAGTTCCCTTTCTCTCTCTCGTTTAACTCTGGCCCCATGTTTAATTAGGACCCCCCTCACCACTGCTTTATGGGCCTCCCAGAGTGTACCCCTGTCACATTCTACCTGGTCGTTGGCATGGAAATAATGTTGTAATTTTTTCCAAGTTTTACAGAGTCGATGTTGCAGCTTCTGCTCATGCTGCTTTCGGCTGCAAAGTTTTGCAGGCTGTGGTGTGAGGTGTGCTGGCACCTCCCAGAGAACTCTTTTGTTGGGTACTGTTGTTCTTGTTGCCCACCCCTCATTGTGACACTGCTTTGGGACATCCCCACATGTCAAGATAGGAATTTTTGACTTACCATAAAATCCTTTTCTCTGAGTTCATTGACAGACGCAGCACCCACCCCTCTTTGTTTAATTTTTGTACTGCTTGCTACGAACTGAGTTGCTGAGCAGGGCTGGAGGGGTTATGCTAAGTGGGAGGGGCTGTGTCTGCTTTGAGTTGAACTTCATTCTGTCTAGTCCACTCCTAGTGAAAGCTGCATAAACCCCACATGTCAAGAATGAGAGGCTGCGTCTGTCAATGAACTCAGAGAAAAGTATTTTACGGTAAGTCAAAAAATCCTATTTTTGTTGCAAGCGGTTTAGACATTAATGGCTGTGTGTTGAGTTATTTTGAGGGGATAGCACATTTACACTGTTATACAAGCTGTACACTCACTACTTTACATTGCAGCAAAGTGTCGTTTCCTCAGTGTTGTCACATGAAAAGATAGAATAAAATATTTACAAAAATGTGAGGGGTATACTTACTTTTGTGAGACACTGTATATCCAATAATGCTACAAACTGCACCAGTTATTCTCATTATATGTGTGTAAGAATCTCCTGCCGCTGGTAACCTCTCTATTCAGCATTTCTCCCCTCCCCGCTCTGGCTAAGATGTATCGGTCTCCAGCACAATAACTAGTCCACAGTGACGATGGCAAATGCACGAGGGGGTCCTGAGGACCAGTATGCTGAAATCTATAACATATTTTTGTTCCTGGTTTATGACAGTATGTTTTTTTTTAACATGCATGTCTATTATCGAAGTATCCCATGTCTAAATAAGTTTGTTGTATAACAAGCAGTGTAGATCATATTGATATTTTCTATATCCGCAGGCATCGTTGCTATTGAGTGCCAGAACAGACCATGTGAAACCCCGATGCCTTAGTCTATTACCTTCTGCTCAGATACTCTCTCATATAAGCAAGAACTGCCTGGATCCATATGCTGATTTTAACAACAGCTGGTATCTTAGGGTAAGAAAAATATTAAAGTAGACATTTGGCAGATTATATAATAATAAATCTGATAAGCAAAGGAAGTATTTAAGTAAAACATATTTTGATATTTCCCTTATAAATATAACATTTTACATATCTGTTTAAGTAACAGTGTAGGCAGATAACTAAATACACAATTGAAAGACAAGTGACTTGCCTGCCAATAAATGTATAATTGCCTTCTGCCAATTTTCTTCCAGACAGACCTGACAGGCACTATAGAAGTTCTTTGGCATTTACTTCTCTCCAGTACAGTCAAAGCAATACATCTTGGTCAAGGCTGTGATTGGATAATGAAGGAACAGCAATTTACTGAACTCTCCTCCAGTTAATAAGTTCAATTGGATTCATAGTATTGTGCTCTGCAGCAAAGCCTGACTAGTATCAAGTATGGCCCCTTGTGCTTTAAAACTGGCTTTAAAGTGGTTGTAAAGCCGCCCCACTAAAAAAAAAACCTGCAAAGCAAAAGCATAATGAGCTAGTATGCAGCCCATACTAGCTCATTATGAAACACCTCGGAACAAAGCTGTTGCAGCAGTCTTGGCACACCGCTGTGACTGGCGACATCACTCTTCCGGGTCTGCGGCTCCGTCCAATCACAGTGTGGCCTCCTGCGCTGTGATTGGCGGAGCCGTGCAGGCGTCACTCCCGCGCATGCGCACGCGAGCTGTCATTTACAGCACAAATAAAGAAGAAACGGCACCCTGGGCTACCCCGGGTGCCGATTCTTCAGTGCGCATGACGTCGGCACATGCAGATGCAGGGGATATCTTCTAAACCGTACAGGCTTAGGAGATATTTCCTGGACCTACAGGTAAGCCTTATTGTAGGCTTACCTGTAGTTTAAAGCGGTTGTCGTGGCTTGACAACCACTTTAAAGTGGTAGTAAACTCTGTTCTATCACTTGTACCTACAGGCAAACCTATCATAGGCTTACCTGTAGGTACTGTGAATATCACCTAAATTTGCACAGTTTAGGAGATATTCTGAGTGCATGTAGCTGGTGATGTTACTGGGCTCATGCGCTCTGAAGATCTAGCATACAGTGTTCCCATGCGCATGTGCGGGAGTGACGTCATCACTCCCCCGGCCACTCATGTAGCTGGAGGATACAAATCCAGAAGGAAGGCCGGGGGAAGAGGATAGCGCGTTGCTGGAGGGCTTTGTTCTAAGGTAAGTCTCTCATAACGTGCTAGTATGCAATGCATACTAGCACATTACGGCATTGCCTTGCAGGGTATTTTTCTTTTTTTTCATCAACTGCGGTTTACTACCACTTTAAGCCCAGTACACATGGGCCAAAAATTATTTCGGACATTGTCCATGTGTACAGCTGTCTGTTCAACAGAAGCTGGTCTAATGCCCGGCTTCTGTCAAATGGTCATGCTGGAAAACCAGCATTCGATCATGGCTTGCAGCCAATGGCTGCAAGCCATGATCAGTGTATTCTGGAGGAAGAGGAGTCCCACTGTGAGAACCCAATGTCTCAGTAGGAGAGATCCCTGCATCCAAATCACCTGTGTTGATGTGGGGATCTTTACACCTTGCTTTGGCTTCAACACACATTAAGGGCTAGTTTACACTTGCTTCAAAACAAGGCTTCGGACACGCTTTGAGAGCGCTAGTCAAAGCTCCTGTCACTAAATAAAATGGTTAGCTTACAGTCCTGTTTACACCTTGCTTTGCTTCATCTTCGCTTAAAAAATTATACCCCGTTGTGCTTCAAAAGCCTCCATAGAAGTCTATGGCAAAGCTCGCTTGAAGCCCCACGAAGCCTCATCAAAGCCTCATTGAAGCTCCACCAAAGCCTCATTGAAGCTCCGCCAAAATCTCATCAAAGCTCCACCAAAGCCTCATGAAAGTCCCACCGAAGCACCAAGCAAGCGCAAGGTGTAAACAGGATTGTAAGCTAACCATTTTATTTAGTGACAGGAGCTTTGACTGGTGTTCAGAAAGCTTTAACAAAGTGTGTCTGAAGCCTTGTTTTGAAGCATGTGTAAACTAGCCTTAGTTTTGTTTTTGTTTTGTTTTTTGCATTCAACTTCCTGGTTGAACAAAAAAACTGTGTGTGTGCCCAGCTTAACCCTGAATGAAAAAAAATCTAACACACTCCTCCATCCTCGCTGTCAACTGTGCCAGGTATTGCATTCTGGCATCTGATTGGATGCAGCTCCTTTAATTTTTCAGCCGAAAAGTGTTAGACAGGAGGGTGCCGACAGGGTCACTGACAAAATGAATTTCGTCTGATTCTTCAGAAAACAGCCAAAATGTTCTTAGAGTATGGCCAGGTTTAGTCTGAATGTTGATGTGTAGAGGATTACATTAGTAAGAAGACTAGTTAGGGTATTATTTAAAACTGAATATAGGTGTTTTGACTGGTTACATAATATAAATCTAAGCTGGAAGAGTGGGCAGAGAATTGGGCTTTCAGAAAAATGCTAGTAAAATACAAACATTGGTCAAAAATATGAAATTTACAGTACCTGTATGCCTTTTGAAAACAGTTTGCAAGAAAAAAAAAAAATTTGGTTCATACATTTTGGGCTTTTAGCATGGATCAAAGCCTGTCCCAAACAACCTAGTAATTGCACAAAATGTTATACCATCTGGAAATATACCCTTCCCAGTTAATAACGAGAGCCCATTTACACGTACTTGTCTTGATGCAGCAAAATTGTTGCATATTGCTGCATGAAAATATGCATGTCAAGTGGGAATCCCATTCTTTCCTATGGTTCTGGTTTACATCTATGCTCGGCAGTTTAGTGTGAAAGACAAAGGGAAAGAATATGTGCCTATTTACACCTACATACAGTATGTATGTCACCATCCACACAGAACAGTGTAAAGATTGGAGATTTACCATCCGTTGCTGGAAACCTATTTGTGAATGTTAACATTTCTTGTGTGGCAATGTTCCTCACGGTCAGAAAAGGAACGACAAATGCACATGACATTCATTTTTCTCTTTTAGAGTTCCTCAATTACCAATAATTTAAAAATAGAGGCCGTCAGGTTTGCTGTAAGGAGCATTCTTCCCACTGATCATCACACTCATGTATTGTGAGTTATAAATATTGTTGTAATTTTTAGCAGGGGTTCCCTGACCCTGGAAAGTTAATTCAAGGGTTGAATCGTTTTGAGAAAGTCTGACTTAGAGTATATACATTATTTTTTTTTTTTTCTGTGGCTTTCTAGGTGTCCTGTGCAGATATTAACCACTTAAAGATCACCCCATAGCAGTTTTACTGCTACAGGGTGGCTCTCCTGTGCAGAATCACGTGTATATATATATATATAAATACATGATTCTGCAGGGGGCATGCACATGCTGCCGGTGGGCCACTTCTGCTGTGATTTATGCACAGCAGAAGCCTATCTGCGGGTGCCAGGCAATGGATGTCCGCCAGCACCCACCGATCGTTGGTGAAACACATAGAATTGAGATCTACCTATGTAAACAAGGCAGATCTCTGTTCTCACAGGGGGGAATGGATGGATTTTGTATTCCTGCAAAGTAAGGAACAAAATACATTTTTTCCCTTAGTAAACGTACCTAACACAGTACACAAAAACACTGGCTAAGCACACAGTGAACCCTTTAATCACCCTAGATGTTTACCCTTTCCCAGCCAGTGTCATTTGTACAGTGACAGTCTATATTTTTAGCACTGATCACTGTATTAGTGTCACTGGTTCCCGCAAAGTGTCAAGTGTCAGTGTCCGATTGTCCACTGCAATAACGCAGTCCCGCTATAAGTCACTTATCGCTGCCTTTACTAGTATAAATAAAAAAAATTTTAATTCCATAAACATATCCCATAATTTGTAAACGCTATAACGTGCGCATAAACCAATCAGTATACACTTATTGGGATTTTTTTTACCAAAAGCATGTAGCAGAATATATATTGGCCTAAATTTAAGAAGAATTCGATTTTTTTTTAATGTTTTTTTATTGGATATATTTTATAACAGAAAAAAAAATGTTGTTTTTTTTAAATTGTCGGTCTTTTTTTGTTTATAGCACAACAAATAATAACCGCAGTGGTGATCAAATACCACCAAAAGAAAGCTCTATTTGTGGGAAAAAATGGACATACATTTTATTGGGGTACAGTGTTGCACGACTGCGCAATTGTCAGTTAAAGTAATGCAGTGCCGTATCGCAAAAAATAGCCTGGTCATGAAGGAGGTAAATCTTCCAGAGGTCAAGTGGTTAAACTACCACTTGGCTAAGAAAAAAAAATATTTTACTAAAGTAGGACTAACATGGAAATATATTTTGTACCACATTTTTCCAGATAACATCTATAAATTTTAATGGACAAAAACTCTCCAAAATCACAAATTTGGAAAAGCTTGAAAATTTACGTTGGGCATCTTTCAACAACAATTATCTGACCAAAACCGAAGGGCTGGGAAATTGTATCAAGTTAGAGGAGCTTTGCCTTGATGGAAACAGCATCACAAAACTGGAAGGTATATTCTGTATCTTAATATTCTGTTCACTAGGTGGCGCTCTACCATTTTACTGAGTGAAAATAAAATTCAACATGGTTATTCAGCTATTACATGAAACCGATCAAGCGGATTTCAAAGCCATCTGCTGATAACCGTAGTACAAACCCTATTCTTGAGAAAAGTTCATCAAGTTTTTTTTGCATTTCAATTAATTTCTATAGGAAGCAAGGAAATGGTGACTGATTTCTATAGGGTGAAAAGCAGTTCTGAATCAAGTAACTACTAATGTTCTTTGTGCATTTGCATACCTTGGCAGGGGTAAAACCGCTTTAGTCTGGCTTATTATTGATTATTCTCATTCAGAGACTTCCTTCTCGCTAGATAATAAGAGCTTGAAAAGCCATTAAGCAGCAATAACCGTGCAATAATATATATAACTTTTATTGCAGTTCGATGTGACCTCTAAGAGAGCATTAATTAATTAATACAAGTGGCTTTTGTAGTTCTTTAATAGCATATGTTGTTGGGAGAGAAGAGATTTAAGTGTTGGTTCACACACACCGCGCGTTTTTTTTCTTTTTTTTTTTTTTTTAGTTTTTTCCGGGTTTTTCTTTTTTTTTTTGTCTTTTCCATTTTTTGGATTTTTCATTCTGAGCGAAATTCGTTATTTCGAATAAGTTCATAAATTCGGAAACATTAGAATTCGGTTCGTTCCATTTATATAGATGCGGTATTCATTATTACCGGTAATTCAGAAAAATTTGAATTCGGTAAGTTCCATTCATATAGATGCGGTATTCGTTATTTTCGGGAATTCGTAAACATACAAATTCAGTTGGTTGCAATCGTATTGATGCATTACTCATTATTATTGGTAATTTTGAAAAATTTGAATTCCGTTCGTTCCCTTCGTATAGATGCGGTATTCCTTATTATCGGTTATTCTGTAAAATTAGTTCACTAAATCCTCATACACACAATGCGATTATTGTACGACTGCACGTCCAACTTTTCTTAAAATCAGCTGTCCGTGATTTTGTCTAGCGTACTGACGGTAGTCAAATTATCGTCTGACAAAGCCGACTTTTGTTTGTCCAACTTCTGTACACACGAGCTGAAAATCGGACGACGCCTTTTCAGCAGACAAAAGTTTTCTAGTCTGCTCATACAACTTCTGTTGGATGATAATTCAAAATCAGCTGTCGAATGGAGCGTACTAACGGTCGGATTATTGTACGACAGGGTGTCGTACGACAGTTTTCGGCCAATAATTGTACCGTGTGTATGGGCCATTACAGGCAGACAAATTTGAACGGAAATTCCAATACCTAACTAATTTAATAGTTTATAACTATTATTATTATTATTATTATTAATAATAATAAATAATAATAAAAAACTATAATAATGGTTAATAATTCATTACATTCACTAACATTCAAATTTGAAAAGAAATTCCAATACCTACCTATAATTTAATAGTTTATAACTATTATTATAGTTTTTACTGTTTTATTATTAAAGCGGTTGTTTACCCGGAAAAAAATAAATAAAAACCTGCAAGACAATAGCATAATGAGCTAGTATGCATCGCATACTAGCTCATTATGAAATATACTCACCTTGAAACAAAGATCCAACCAGGCTGCTCGTTCCCCTCTGAGGGAGCGGACATCTTCCCTCGGATCTTGCTTCCGGCGCAGAACAGGGGGAGGGTAAAGTGGACAGTACAGGGGGCAGGAGGGTACAGAACAGGGGGAGGGTAAAGTGGACAGTACAGGGGGCAGGAGGGTACAGTACAGGGGGGAGCAGGAGGGCACAGCACAAGGAGAGGGTAAGTGAGCACAGTACAAGGGGCAGAGGAGGATACAGTACAGGGAGCAAAAGGGCACAGTACAGGGGGTAGGTAAGTGGACACCGTACAGGGGGCAGTAAAGTGGCAGTATTGAATAATATAGATATAGTTTCCTTAAGCAGAGCTGTGCAGGGAAGCTGCCCTCACAGATCCCACCTATTCTGGCATTGCTGTCACTGGGCTAAATCTATACTGGAACTCCCCCCCCCCAAACCCCTCTACCTTCCCCTCCCGAGTTTTTTGCTCTCTTCTGGAACTTTGCAGGGGTTATGGAAGGACCCTGAGGTGGAGCATCTTATTACTGCTGCTGCTGCTTTTGTGGGAGGGATACTGTACCAATCACATGGGATGAATAGCAAAGGAAGGTCAGCAGGGATTGGCACAGAACACATTCTGCCCACCCAAGCAGCAGCAATAGTAAGATGCTCCACCTAGGGCTTCTTTCTTGGCCCCTGAAAAAATGGGATTGGGGGTGGGGCTGGGAACCATGGGGTAGAGGAGGAGGAGAAGGATAAAAAAGGGGGGAGTGGGTAGGAGATGGGGAATAGGTAAAGGAAAACTAGAGTGGGAAAGAGAGAGGGAGGGAGGGAGGAGAGAGAGGGAGGGAGGAGAGAGGGAGATAGAGAAGGGGGGGAGAAGGGGGAGACAGAGAGAAGGGGGTGAGAGAGGAGGGAGAAAGAAAATGAGAGAGAGAGGATAGAGGGGGAGAGAGAGAGAGAGAGAGAGAAGAGAGAGGACAGAGAAGAGAGAGAGGACAAAGAAGAGAGAGGACAGAGAAGAGAGGAGAC
>BLSH010115689.1:782600-792649 GCA_018402905.1 Glandirana rugosa
TTTTACGCGCCACACACCACACACTTGGTTGTGAATTTAGAGAAGAGAGGGTTGTTGTATACGATAATTTCTTGATGTTTTCGGTGAACGTAATTAATTACGAGAGAATCTCCAGTGTAGCTTGACGTTATTTTCAATATATATAATAACGTACCAATAACGACGAATTACCGAAAAGTTCGAGAATAATAGATCGCTCTTCCTTCAGAGACTTACTCTTATTAGTTATTATTCGAAATGGTGACTGATTTCTATAGGGTGAAAAGCAGTTCTGAATCAAGTAACTACTAATGTTCTTTGTGCATTTGCATACCTTGGCAGGGGTAAAACCGCTTTAGTCTGGCTTATTATTGATTATTCTCATTCAGAGACTTCCTTCTCGCTAGATAATAAGAGCTTGAAAAGCCATTAAGCAGCAATAACCATGCAATAATATATATAACTTTTATTGCAGTTCGATGTGACCTCTAAGAGAGCATTAATTAATGCAAGTGGCTTTTGTAGTTCTTTAATAGCATATGTTGTTGGGAGAGAAGAGATTTAAGTGTTGGTTCACACACCACACACCGCGCATTTTTTTTTCTTTTTTTTTTTTAGTTTTTTCGTTTTTTTTGTTTTTTTTTTTTTTTTTTTTTTTTTTTTTTTTTTTTTTTTTTTTGTTTTGTTTTTTTTTTGTTTTTTCCATTTTTTGGATTTTTCATTCTGAGCGAAATTCGTTATTTCGAATAAGTTCATAAATTCGGAAACATTCGAATTCGGTTCGTTCCATTTATATAGATGCAGTATTCATTATTATCGGTAATTCAGAAAAATTTGAATTCGGTAAGTTCCATTCGTATAGATGCGGTATTCGTTATTTTCGGGAATTCGTAAACATACAAATTCAGTTGGTTGCATTCGTATTGATGCATTATTCATTATTATTGGTAATTTGGAAAAATTTGAATTCCGTTCATTCCCTTCGTATAGATGCGGTATTCCTTATTATCGGTTATTCTGAAAAATTAGTTCATTAAAGCATCGTACGATTATTGTACGACCGCACGTCCAACTTTTCTTAAAATCGGCTGTCCGTGATTTTGTCTAGCGTACTGACGGTAGTCAAATTATCGTCTGACATAGCCGACTTTTGTTTGTCCAACTTCTGTACACAGGAGCTGAAAATCGGACGACTCCTTTTCAGCAGACAAAAGTTTTCTAGTCTGCTCATACAACTTCTGTTGGATGATAATTCAAAATCGGCTGTCTAATAGAGCGTACTAACGGTCGGATTATTGTGCGACAGGGTGTCGTACGACAGTTTTCGGCCAATAATTGTACCGTGTGTATGGACCATTACAGGCAGACAAATTTGAAAGGAAATTCCAATACCTAACTAATTTAATAGTTTATAACTATTATTATAGTTATTATTATTATTATTATTATTATTAATAATAATAAATAATAATAAAAAACTATAATAATGGTTAATAATTCAGTACATTCACTAACAGTCAAATTTGAAAGGAAATTCCAATACCTACCTATAATTTAATAGTTTATAACTATTATTATAGTTTTTACTATTTATTATTAAAGCGGTTGTTTACCCGGAAAAAAAATAAATAAATAAAAACCTGCAAGACAATAGCATAATGAGCTAGTATGCACTGCATACTAGCTCATTATGAAATACCTTGAAACAAAGATCCAACCGGGCTGCTCGGTCCCCTCTGAGGGAGCGGACATCTTCCCTCGGATCTTGCTTCCGGGTACGCGGCTCCGGTGCTGTGACTGGCTGGAGCCGCGAGACGTCACTCCCGCACATGCGTGCGGGATCCGTCTTTCCGGCAAGGTCCAGAACTATTGCCGGGCCTTTGCCGGAACATACACGGTGCGTGCGCCGGGACATACAGGGCGCGCCGTAACGCCGCAGCGGATTAGAGAGGGAATATCTTCTAAACCGTCCAGGTTTAGAAGATATTCATTTTACCTACAGGTAAGCCTTATTATAGGCTTACCTGTAGGTAAAAGTAAACAAAATGGGTAGACAACCGCTTTAATAATAAATAATAATAATGGTTATAAACCATTAAATTATATGTAGGTATTGAAATCTCCTTTCAAATTATATTATTAAAATTATAATAGAAATTATCCAAATGTTTTTTGTTCTTTAGGGTTTTCGTATTTCCGGTCTTCTTTTCGGATTTTCGTTCTTTTGAACTTTGGGATTTCTGTTCTTTTGAATTTTCGGATTTTCGTTCTTACTATTGTATTTTCGTTCTTATTTTCGGATTTTCATTCTTGCTTTCGGATTTTCGAATTTCGGATTTTAATTTTTTTCCGATTTTTTTCATTGTTTTCAAAAAATTTGGGGAAAAATTCAGGAAACGGTTTTTCGTTATTCAGACGTTTCCAGATTAACGAGAATAACAAATTTTGATGAAAAACGAATGCGGAACCAAACAAATTGCTCTTGTCTAGTTCACACATGCGAATTCTATGCAGATCAGATGCGATCAGAAAAGCATAAATTTGCATGTCATCCAAAAAAGCATTATTTCCAATAAAGGTTGTTCACATATAAGTGGTGCCCCCGCTGATTCCCCTCGCTGTTTTCTGAAAAAAATTAAAAAATTATGGGCGGCCAGGGGACATGGCTGTGCCAGCTTTTTTGGGAGACTTACTGTCAGCTGACAGCAATTCCCAAAGCCCATTGGTCCGCCATTAAATTGCTTAGATGTGCTCCAGCAAGACGTACATCTGTACACTGATTGGCTCTGGCCTCAGTCACTGTCTTACAGTGACTGATTGTTCAGGAGTGGGGATGGGACTGGTGGACGTGCTGGTTCTTGGACTGCACACGCCTGTGATTCCAGCCGACCGTGGGAGAAAGAATGGCCTGACCACGAGTCCCCTGAGGTAAGCACTGGCTTGTTGCGTATTGCCGAACTTCAATTTCAATACAGATCCTTTGTCTGCAACTGGACTCTGAGCACCTACCCAACAAGCAGACTTCCTATAGTTGCAATATTGGCAAAGTTCAGTCCAAAAGCCTTGATCTTGCCAGTATATAGAATGTGCTCACTAAAAGAAGACGTCTCATGAACAGTGAAAAATGACATGCTGATTTACACATTTATGTTTAAACACTTTGTTTTGCTTCTCCAAAGAAACACTAATGCATTGTACAGAAAAACCCTTCTTTCCTTTCCCCATTCCTGCCTATCAGAAGCCAGATTTGTGTTCATTCCTATTATTGAGCTTAGGCAGAGCTCAGTTCTCATGCCTGTAGCTCAGAGAGTGTGTCTGACATGCATTAATTCCTGTTTTTCTTTGTTAGAGTCCAAAGAGTTTTATTTCAGAAATCCTGACTTGTACTTTTTCTGGGTAACTGACACAGAAAAAAATTAAAGCCAAAGGATTAGTGCCATAGCCAATTAGCTAGGAGTTGGATGATATTGGTATGGCAATTACAGTAAAATATAGAAATTTCAATTTACTATTACAGTAAGCTCTAATACCTCGGGACCAGGCCAAAGTGCAAGACATGCCACAATCCTAGCCTGGCCTACTTGGTATTGTTGCTCAGTGACATGGCCAAACCCAGGGGTCTTTTTGCCTTCTGTCGAATAGCACTCTAGTTTTCCAAGAGATAGTAAGGTCAATAGTAGTTGGCCGCATGCAGCTGGACTTCTGTAATTCTGAGCATGTTTCACCACACATCAAGAAGCTTCCTTGATTCTGAGTGTTGGGAACATGCCCCAGTATTTATTCCTGACACCTAATTGAGTAAACCACTTGAATGTGTGATGAAACATCTTCAGTATTACAGAAGAAGTCTAGTTAAATGTGGCCAACTATTATTAGCTTCCATGACCTGGATAATTGAGAGCCTTTACAAATTCAGTTACCGTAGCATTGAGAGATTCTTGTTGATGTGTTAAAGGAGTTGTTAAGGCAGTATACACAAGCACTGCCAGCCCCACTGCTAGGATAACATGTAGTATATACTGCATGCCTTTTTGTAAATTTGTTCTTCTAAATACCTTATTCCTTCTCCCTGATCAGCGGTCACATGACCGACCGTTGCTCTCTCCCTCCAATGTATGTACTAAGGAGGGAGGGGCCGGGATCTCCCTCTGACATCTTCTGGGCGGTCCCGTTACCTCCCTTCCTAGTGTATACATCAGAGGAAGAGATTGACGGGCGGTCACGTGACCGCTGATTGTGGAGAAAGAATAAGGTATTTAGAAGAAGAATTTTACAAAAAGGCATACAGTATATACTACATGTTATCCTAGCAGGGGGCTGGCAGTGCTTGTGTGCAGTAATGTGCACTGCTCGGAGCGGTGCTACAAGGGGAGGGGCTAATCATGCACAGACTAGCTGACAGGCAGGGAGGGGAGGGGGGAGGAGGACACAAGAAACAGGAGAGCAGAGAGCAGGGCTGCGGAAGATGGAGACATGTAAACTGATCACAGTGTCAGCAGCTATGATAAACTATGGTCAGTCTATAGGGGGGAGGGCAGAAACTGTCAGGATCAGCCAGGTGATACAGGGGGCCAAATTACACAGCACAAGCACTGTGCTGTTATTAATGTTTTAAAGCAGGGGTCTCCAAACTATGGCATTCCAGTTGTTTTAGAACTACAATTCCCATCATGCCTAGTCATGTCTGTGTCTGTGAATGTCAGAATTTTACAATGCCTTGTGGGACATGTAGTTCCTCCACAGCTGAAGAGCCGTAGTTTGGAGATCATTGCTTTAAAGGAAGAGGACCCTTTTTTTTGTTTTGTTTTGTTTTGTTTTTTTTGTTTTTTTTTAGGTTAACAAACGCTTTAACCAAGGGCTTACTTTGTGACATGAACATGTTTTCCAGGCATTTCAAATCTTGTCAAACTCAGACGTCTCAGTATAAATGACAATAAGCTTACAAGCATCGATAAGGAGGTTATTGATAACCTGTCTCACCTGCATTTTCTCTCTGCTGAGAACAATAGCATTAGCTGTCTGGCAGGACTACAGAAAGCCTACCTATTAATAGAACTCTACCTGAGCAATAATCAGATCAGTAGCAACCAAGAGATCTACCACCTCAAGGTACGACACTAATTCTCTCTAGGTATGCAAAATAAACAAATAGAAAGCTGTTGTTTTTATAAGTGCAAGCTCACAGTTCTCTTTTACATTAGAGGTTGTCTAATTGGTTCTTCTGATTTAAAGTGATATTAAAGGCAGTTTTTTCCTTTTTTTTTTTTAAATAACAAACATGTTATACGTACCTGCTCTGTGCAGTGCTTTTGCACAGAACAGCCCTGATCCTCTTCTTCTTGGGTCCCCCGCCATCGCTCCTGGACCCTCCCTCCTGCAGAGTGCCCCCACAGCAAGCTGTTGGGGGCACCCAAGCAGGCTCGCTCCTGAGCCGTTGCTTTGTGTGTCCATTCACACACGGAGCATTGGCTCACTGGATGTGATTGGCAGTAGCGGGAACTGTTGTCTTAGCCAATGAGGAGGGAGAGACTCGGGAGAGCACAGGTAGGTATTTGGTGGGGGGGGGGGGGGGGCTGCTGCACAAGGAAGGTTTTTTACCTTAATGCATAGAATGTATGAAGGTAAAAAAAACCTAGAGCCTTTACAAACACTTTAAGCAAAACCTGACCTAGCCTAAAAAAGTGATTAAAGTGTAACTAAAGGCAAACTTTTTTTTTTTTTTTTTTGGATAGAGTAAGGGAGTGTTATAACCCCCATCAGCTTTTTTTGCCATCTGTGTCTCATGGGGGGGATTTCTCTTCTCTTTCTGTTCCATAGCTAAAACAGGAAGTGTGAGGAAATCCCTCATAAAATAGTGGAATCCCCATCTGTCAACAGGTTCACCAGAACTAGTGTCCCCCTTAGAAGATTTCCCCTCTATTCCTGTTCTATTGTCAATCCAAAATTGAAGATTTTCTTTCACTTTAACTTTCGATGATGACATGGAAGTACATTATCAGTTAACATAAATTACAATTGTTATGACAGATTTGTCAGCTTATTTAATCAGAGCAACTTGTCAAGGATGGGATGGTTCCCCACTGAAATTACCGGTACCATACATTTTGAAACAATCTATTCTCTTTCCACAAATGGCCATGGCCATAAAACATTTAAATGGTCTTTTGCATACCCCTAAGAGATCCTGTTTCAGGCACTAAAAGAACCACAACCAGTTCACTTTGCTAGGCCTACAAGAGTTTAAAGTAATATTAAAGACACAAGACTTTGTTGCCATTGGTCGTTATGAAAATGTATATAGATTGTTTCTCCATCTCTAATTAGTTTAAAAAAAAAAGCCTCTAACTACTTTATTTTTGTTATGCTATCCAGCTGTCCCATGATCTTTCCCTGCTTGTTCCTGTCTGCAGGGAAAGAACTGTGGGAGGAGCCTCAAGCATTTATGTGTGTGTGTGTGGGGGGGGGGGGTGTAACAGGGAGGTGACGGTTCCATCAATCATCTATGTTACAGTGACTAGGAACATGGCATAGATGAGGGAGGGAACAGCATTTTAACTAAACACCGTATGTGCCCACAATTATGACTCTCTAGTCACATGGGCTGCCTTGATAGGGGAAAAAAGAGGAGGTGATTGACTTGCCTGGTCCTTGATACCGGAGCATGTGCACCAAAGGTGGCAACAGCCAATCCATAAGCTCTTATGTTGCAGCAGGAACACAGGCAAGGAGACAGCCCCAGCATATGGCAGGATCAACCAGGTATTTATTACTCTACATAAAATGAATGAGCTAATGCTTAAGTCAGAATGTATATAATGCAAAATACCATGTACACACTTTTATAAATGTTTTGGGTTTAATCACTCTTTAAATATGTGTCATTTGTCAAAAATCAGGACTGCAGGGAAACGGGATTGATTTGAAGGCTAATAAAAGTGCTGGCACATTAGCATTGGTGTTACCCTGGATAGTTTTAGGCCAGAAAAGCCAACAGTAGCCTACATATTTCTTAGAACAAAAAGCGCTTATACTGTCTATAAGAAACTTTTTGTTTCGGCATGACCCAGTGATGCCCTGAATTCTCTCTACTTCTGTGTAGTGAAACAGAGACACACTGGTGGTTATTTACTAAAACTGATGAGTGCAAAATCTGGTGCAGCTCTGCATAGAAACCTATCAGCTTCCAGGTTTTATTGCCAAAGCTTAACTGAACAAGCTGAAGTTGGAAGCTGCACCATATTCTGAGTGCTCCAGTTTTAGTAACCCCCCCCCCCCCCACTCTTCCACCACAAAACAACATCTACAGTATCTCACAAAAGTGAGTACACCTCTCACATTTTTGTAAATATTTTATTCTATCTTTTCATGTGACAACGCTGAAGAAATGACAGTTTGCTACAATGTAAAGTAGCGAGTGTACAGCTTGTATAACAGTGTAAATTTGCTGTCCCCTCAAAATAACTCAACACACAGCCATTAATGTCTAAACCACTGGCAACAAAAGTGAGTACACCCCTAAGTGAAAATGTCCAAATTGGGCCCAATTAGCCATCCCTCCCCGGTGTCATGTGACTCGTTAGTGTTACAAGGTCTCAGGTGTGAATAGGAAGCAGGTGTGTTAAATTTGCTGTTATCGCTCTCACTCTCTTATACTGGTCACTGGAAATTCAACATTGTACCTCATGGCAAAGAACTCTCTGAGGATCTGAAAAAAAGAATTGTTGCTCTACATAAAGATGCCCTAGTCTATAAGAAGATTGCCAAGACACTGAATCTGAGCTGCAGCATGGTGGACAAGACCATAAAGTGATTTAACAGGACAGGTTCCACTCAGAACAGACCTTGCCATGGCCAACCAAAGAGGTTGACAAACATGCTCAGCGTCATATCCAGAGGTTGTCTTTGGGTAATAGATGTATGAGTGCTGCCAGCATTGCTGCAGAGGTTGAAGGGGTGGGGGGTCAGCCTGTCAGTGCTCAGACCATACGCCGCACACTGCATCAAATAGGTCTGCATGGCTGTCGTCCCAGAAGGAAGCCTCTTCTAAAGATGATGCACAAGAAAGCCCACAAACAGTTTGCTGAAGACAAGCAGACTAAGGACATGGTTTACGGGAACAATGTCCTGTGGTCTGATGAGACCAAGATAAATGTATTTGGTTCAGATGGTGTCAAGCGTGTGTTGTGGTAGCAACCAGGTGAGGAGTACAAAGACAAGTGTGTCTTGCCTACAGTCAAGCACTGGGGAGCTACAGTTCATTCAGGGAACCATGAATTCCAACATGTCCTGTGACATACTGAAGCAGAGCATGATCCCCTCCCTTCGGAGACTGGGCCGCAGGGCAGTATTCCAACAGAAGGACCCCAAACACACCTCCAAGACGACCACTAGACATAATTTGTTTCATTCATTTTTTGTCAAAATTCGGAATTTTCGTTAAATCTGAAACGTCTGAATAACGAAAATCCGTTTCACAAATTTTTCTGAAAACAAATTTTTGAAAAGAATGAATAAAAAAAGTATCACGGACAGTACTCCATTTTCTCTGGCACAATTGCACTAATATGGCTACAATCATCTCAAGCATGAAAAGAACGAAATCCAGAAAAACTAAAATAAGAAAATTCGAAATAACGAAATCCGAAAATTTGAAAGAACGGAAATCTGAAAATCCTAAAGAACAAAAACATTTGGATAATTTCCATTATAATTATAATAATATAATTTGAAAGGAAATTCCAATACCTACCTATAATTTAATAGTTTATAACCATTATTAATATGAAGTGGTAATGTGCTGCCAAACTGATCTGGGATTTGTTATCAGAGCTGCTGCTGCCACCTTTAGTGTTTCACACCATCTAAAAACAGTAATCAACATAAACTGAGAGTGTGGAAGCGCTGCCAAAAAAATATATACTAAAATAAAATATGAAGGGATAGCAAATTGCAATAATGACATTTTTGTGAGCTGTAGAGCGTAAGCAAAACTTCAGGTAAATGGGAAAGCACCTAGGTGCTTACCAAAAAGTGCATATGAAACAATATAAAAGAAATGCCAAAAAATGTGCAAATAGAACACAGGTGCTTATCTTTAAGGGGGAACAAGTCCAATTCTTATTAATACTACTAAATGTGCAAACGATGCAGATATAAAGTGCTGATGGCATCAAGTAATAAAGTGATTAAGGCAGGCTGAGAATCTGGAAATAGAAGCAAAGTCTATAGGCACACAGATGTGAGGGAATCCCTTCTTGTGATAGGTATACTAGTCCGCAAATGAATGATCAGGCTCGAATGCTGACGTGCTCCCTTCACCGGGTAGAGTGGACCCTCACCTCTAAAGAAGACCCCACCGGGTCTAATCTCTCATAGGGGCTGTAAATCATGCAATCCCGTGGCAACACTGTGTCCTCCCCCAGATAGATTGGAGGCTCACCTCAGACTAAGACCCCAATGGGCCTAGTAGCGCATGACTGACGCAGGTAAGTATCCAGGTAGTGTCCCGTTAGAGCGTGTGGTCAGGATCCCCAATATTTTCTCCGGTTGTAAGCCACCATTGAAGTTCAACACAAGCGTGAAGCGCCCGTTCTGAGGGAGTTTGTAGCAGAGATTGGCTCTGACCGGCGGCGGGTGACGGCACCATGGTGGCTTACTACCGGAGAAAATATTGGGGATCCTGACCACAAGCTCTAACGGGGAACACTTGTACTTGTATGCACTTTATGATAAGCACCTGTGTTCTATTTGCACATTTTTTGGCATTTCTTTTATATTGTTTCATATACACTTTTTCCCATTTACCTGAAGTTTTGCTTACGCTCTTATTATTATTGCAATTTGCTATCCCTTCATATTTTATTTTAGTATCTATTTTGTTGGCAGTGCAAAGCTGTTGGGGGCACCCAAGCAGGCTCGCTCCTGAGCCGTTGCTTTGTGTGTCCATTCACACACGGAGCATTGGCTCACTGGATGTGATTGGCAGTAGCGGGAACTGTTGTCTTAGCCAATGAGGAGGGAGAGACTCGGGAGAGCACAGGTAGGTATTTGGTGGGGGGGGGGGGGGGGGC
>BLSH010115689.1:805430-823291 GCA_018402905.1 Glandirana rugosa
TACAAGGTTAGTCGAGGTGACCTTCATAGGGAGTTCACAACGTACACATATTTTTCTTCCTCGCCCTTAGGTTGTATCGCATTTTGACATACGTTAAATAATTTGGGGTCGTGTGGGGAATTTTTTAGTGAGTGTTACATTTTTTTAGTCTTCGCGACATATCAGTTTACGATCAATGGTGTAGGCCTGACGCATAGGGTCTAGGCTGGCCACGGACGGGCTAGGCAGGACTCGAGGGTGTCAGGCTATGCAGTCGTATTGGTTTCCCCTGGGCCTAAAATGAGGCTTCTGATTTTTTTACATTGTGAGTGATTTTTTAAGGGGTGTGCTGGGGTTTAATAAATTGCATACAGTTTTACGCTATGTTGGATTCCCGCTCCTTCTTTTTATACACATGCAACACTTGAGGGATACTTCCAGTGGAGCTGATTGGAACATCGGAGATGTTTGAAGGATAGAGGTGCCTGACTGTGTTTCTAACATCACAGATTATTTGAACCCCATGCGATTTACTCACCGGTTTCTGGTGAGTGCATCCCCAAAGGGGACCCGGATTCTACTCACGTGGTGTCTTTTTGGTGGTGGCAAGATATACAATACCAAAGGGCTATACTACATGAAGACTACAATGTTTTGAATATTCATGTATTCATATTAGCGCTGCTGCAGAGACTGTTCTGTTTTTCAGTGTGCAAAGTATAAGTAGAACATACAAAATTAAATACAGTTTATGCAGAATTTAGAATATCTTTCATAATCGCAGTTGGCTAGAAATAATTGAAATACAATCTAGAGATGGAGATCAGTATATGAATTTCAATTTTGGCCTTAGATGCGCTGTAAGTAACCTTCACGTTTTCTTGTTTTTCTCTAGAATTTGTATCTGAATTACAATCACATTGAGTCAATCCTGCCCAAGCAAAAGCCTCAGAATCCCTTAACAAACAGGCAGATACTGCACCAAAAAGTCAACTCCAGTGGATATGGGCAGCAGGGCAAGGCTAACAGGTAAATGCTTGGTCTTTGTTTCCATATAAAGGTATGCATCTTTACGAAGGTAATGTGCGGCTCCCTGGTTAAACATGCCTCTACTCTAATATATATATCTGTGATGCTTACTGAAGGGGTTATGGGAAATGTAGATTATGAATGTAGCCCAACCTGTTGAAGACGAATTGCAAACAAAGGCAACATTAGCTGATAGGATGGATGACAACACAACACACAATTAACCTTAAGGCCTCATACACACAGGCGTTTTATACAGCCATGTTTTTGAGTGTTTTTTACAGCTCTTCATGTTATTCAATGGCCCCTTAAAAATGCTGATGTTTTTATGCTGTAGAGGGCGTTGGCGTTAGTGAGCTGTAACTAGAACGCGGGACCAGCACGTTCCGAAGCTGCATCGTCATGGGGTTTTTGACGCTGAGCCAGCAAAATGCTCAATAACATGGCTTAACATTGTATACACAGTGTTAAGCCTCGTCAGGCATTCTATTCAAAATCAGTGGTTCCCTATGGGAGCCCATTGATTTGAATATAAGTCGCACCACAAGTCGGATCATGATGATCCAGCTTGCGGCGCGACTTGTGTACTGAGGATCTTGAAGCGGTACCAGGCCCTTCGATCTGGCATGGATTTTAAGAGGAACCCCCACGCCAAAAAAACAGCATAGAGTCCCCCCCAGACCCTTATCTGAGCACGCAGCCTGGCAGCCCAGGAAAGGGGGTGGGGACAAGCGAGCTCCCCCCTCCTGGACCATACCAGGCCGCATGCCCTCAACATGGGGAGTATGGGTGCTTTGGGGCAGGAGGAGCTCTGCGCCCCCCCACCCCAAAGCACCTTGTCCCCATGTTGATGGGGACAAGAGCCTCTTCCCGACAATCCTGGCCGTTGGTTATCGGGGTCTGTGGGCGGGGGCTTATTGGAATCTGGAAGCCCCCTTTAACAAGGGGGCCCCCAGATGCCGGCCCCCACCCTATGTGAATGAGTATGGGGTACAACGTACCCCTACCCATTCACCTGAAAAAAAAGTGTACAAAAAAACACAGTACACAGCTTTTTAAAATATTTCATTAAATCAGCTCCGGCGTCTTCTCCCCTCTCTTCTCGCTCTCCGTCGTCTTCTTTCTTCAGCTCTTTTGTAGGGTCTTCTGTCTTCTGAGGGGTCTTCTGCGGAGTTTCTGTCTTCTGAGGGATCTTCTGTCTTCTCGGCTGGCTTCTCCCTCTTCTCTTCTGGAGATGTTGACTCGTCGCTCTCTCCCACCCGAATGCTGGGTCCATGCTGTGCAGTTGCTTTATATTGGCATGGGGAGGGGCCACCCGCTGATGTCATCCTGAGCCCCGCCCTTATGATGTCACATCATGGGGCGGGGCTGATGGTGTGGTTTTTTTTGTGCACACTTTTTTTCCGGTGAATGGGTAGGGGTACATTGTACCCCATTCTCATTCACATAGGGTGGGGGGCCGGCATCTGGGGGCCCCCTTGTTAAAGGGGGCTTCCAGATTCCGATAAGCCCCCGCCCGCAGACCCCGACAACCAACGGCCAGGGTTGTCGGGAAGAGGCTCTTGTCCCCATCAACATGGGGACAAGGTGCTTTTGAGGTGGGAGGCGCAGAGCCCCCCCTGCCCCAAAGCACCCATACTCCCCATGTTGAGGGCATGCGGCCTGGTATGGTCCAGGAGGGGGGCGCTCACTCATGCCCACCCCCTTTCCTGACCTGCCAGGCTGCGTGCTTGGATAAGGGTCTGGTTTGGATCCCGGGGGGGGACCCTACACCGTTTTTTTGGCATGGGGGTTCCTCTTAAAATCCATGCCAAATCGAAAGGCCTGGTACCTCTTGGGGAAGGAAGAAAACAGAAGGCGCCTCTAAATGCAGAAGTATAACATTTATTGGTAAAAAACAGAGGTATATCCAACTCACATAGGTAGAGATACACAGCGCATGTCCGCACATAAGTCTGTGGAGAGACAGAGGAGGGGAGCAGCGGTGTCCGTGCTGGCCGTGGGGTTCCTCACTGCTGTGTCCTTTGGTTGCTATCCCGGTGGAGCGGAATGTCGCCAGCCGAAGGCAGATGGAGTGTCCGCTCGTATGGTGGAATCAGAGCCGGGGCTTCAGAGGAGCAGCTGGTGAGCGGTGAGCGTCCCACGTCATCAAAATGCGACACGTTTCAGAGTTTCCTTATCCGTGACGTCAACGGGCGCACTCTTTCATCAGGCATGAATGTTAATGGATAAGCGCTGCTATATATTGGGGAAAGATGGGCGACACCTAGCGGTGGGAAGTCGGAACAGTTCTAAAAAGTCTCTATATAGAAAACGTGTATATAGCCATAAGGACATCAGAGTAAAAATAATAACTTAATATAATAAAAACATACAAATACAGCAAATATATGGGTACCATGGGTCAAGATGAAATAAAAGAACATATGGACAGCAAATTATTCTCCTTATGTGCTGAGCAATAATTGTATATAAAAAGATTTAATATATCTATAGAAAAAATTATATATAAAAAACAGGAAAACTGATAACAGATTCATATTCTATAGAAAAAAATATATATAAAAAAAACTGAAAAACAGATAAAAGATTCATATTCATGCCTGATGAAAGAGTGCGCCCGTTGATGACGTCACGGGTAAGGAAACTCTGAAACGCGTCGCATTTTGATGACGTGGGACGCTCACCGCTCACCAGCTGCTCCTCAGAAGCCCCGGCTCTGATTCCACCATACGAGCGGACACTCCATCTGCCTTCGGCCGGCCGACATTCTGGATAGCAACCAAAGGACACAGCAGTGAGGAACCCCATGGCCAGCACGGACACCGCTGCTCCCCTCCTCTGTCTCTCCGCAGACTTATGTGCGGACATGCGCTGTGTATCTCTACCTACCTACCCTTGCGGGGGTTCCCCTTCAAGATCCTCAGCACGCAAGTCGCGCCGCAAGTCGGATCATCATGACTTCTATTCAAATCTATGGGCTCCCATAGGGAACCATCGATTTTGAATAGAGGCAGAGAAACGCAGCAGAAAGCTAACAAGGAAAAAACGTGCATTGACGTCAATGCATAACACTGATAAAATCGCGTTTGAGGTTACTGCTCGTTTTTCAATACGCCGTGTGTATGAGGCCTAAAGGAGAATGGCTTAGCTATTACGCTCAACTACTGACTATAGCACTGGCCAGTGGAAGATTTAGCTACAGTCCTGTCAGCATTGGGCCCTTTAACTTTTTTGGGGGAAAGCTCACTCTCAAGTTGTAATCAACAGAGAAAATGCATGACCCGGTCCTCCTAGGCAAAATTTCACTCTCCGTAGCACAAGATAAAAATCACAACCAACTATCGCAAAGGGATGACCCTTAATCCCTTCACGCCGACCTTTTGCAAATATGCGGCCTTGGATTGAAGGGGTTGCACCTTTTTTTTAAGGGTCAGCGGTTGGCTTTCTTGGGATAACAACCAATGCAGCTTAAAGCCGCTCGGCTGTTATCCTAAGGAGCTGGAGGGGACGTCCCCCCCTCCCCGCCGCCTTCCGTGGTTCTCCCGTGGCTGGCCGAAGACCGAATGACGCTGCAATCCGCTTTGATCGGGTCTCTGATCTAGTAACCCAGAAGCGTTAAAAAAATTCCTAGTATTCCAAACCACCAATTTTGGCGTTTTGAATACTTTTGAGTGCAAAGGAGGGATTTGGGGTCTTAAAGACCCCAGATCCCTCCATAAAGAGTACCTGTCACTTACTATTACTGTAACAAGGGATGTTTACATTCCTTGTGACAACAATAAAAATGATCAGAAAGAGACAGTGTAAAAAAAAAAAAAAAATTTAAAGCACCCCACCCCTCTATGCTCTCACGCAAAAGCAAACACATATATAAGTCGCACCCACAATTGTAAACAGTGTTCAAACCACACATGAGGTATCGCCGCGATCATTAGAGCGACTTCCAGGGACTTGAGGTGACTTTACAACACGACCTTTGCCAGGCGACTTTGCCTTGACCAATCAGAGAAGGGAGGGAGGGGGTTGCCTAAAAATTCTATTTTTTTCACTACAAAGTCACTTGTATTTAGATGGGGGATCCGACTTGGAGGCAACTTCTATTCAATTCTATGGGCACAAGTCTGATAGAAGTCGCCTAGAAGTAGTACAGGAACCTTTTCTGAAGTCGCTCCGACTTCAGTAGCGTACATTAAGATGGCTCCCATTCATTTCAATGGGATTTCAGATGTCAAGCGACTTCGGGCGACTTGAGGCTACTCAAGTCGGAGCGGCAGGCGCCCCTGTGTGAATGGGGCCTAAACTGGTAACCTGTATAAATTTTTAATGCGTTGCCTATGGAGATTTTTAAGTACCGTAGCTTGCCGCCATTCCACAAGTGTACGCAATTTCAAAGCATGACATGTTAGATATCTATCTACTCAAGAAAGATCATCTTTCACATTCTACAAAAAAAAAATGGGCTAACTTTACTGTTTAGTTTTTTTTAAATTCACGAAAGTGTATTTTTTTCCCAAAAAATTGCTATTGAAAGACCGCTGCGCAAATACCGTGTGACATAAAATATTGCAATGGTCGCCATTTTAATCACTAGGGTCTCTGCTAAAAAATGTATATATAATGTTTGGGGGTTCTAAGTAATTTTCTAGCAAAAAATACAGATTTTAACTTAAGTAAGCAACAAATGTCAGAAAAGGGCTTAGGCATGAAAGGGTTAAGCCTCCCAGCACACCGGTGCTCAAATGAGATCCTTCCAGACGTGGTCTATTCCTTGACGGCCATTCTACAGTCTGCATGCACAGGAATTGAAGAAATGGACACAGCTTCTGGGTAAGGTCAGGCGAAAAGCAGCCCACCCTTAACCTCAAGACTGCACCTACTTGGGGATCCTCTTCTTGTGGTCTGTCCTATATTGCTGTGTAAGAGTAGCTCCCTGGGGTCAGTCTGTCTTTCTCCTGTGGAGTCAGCAGTTTTGCCTCGGCCCTCAGCTCACACAGTATCAGCTCCCGGCAGCCAGAAGCATATCTCCAGCTCAGTACAGCTCACCCCCCAAATTTCCGTGGCTTTTACCTTTTTCTCTGGTCACAGCCTGGGCTTTTTAAATTTTCTAAACTTCTGTGGGTGGGGCTAAAGTCAAACGCTGCAACCAAGCTGAGTTTTTCTTGATTTTCACTAAGATAACTGCTGGAGACACTTGCCCCTCATGGTGCTCGTTGGTGGGACTAAGATCAGGCCAGCCAGTCAGCATCCTTGTTCTCTTCCTTCTCACTGCAACCAGAGTGAAACATCCTGTTGAGTAGTTTAAAGGGCCGATCGCCAATGCTACACTAAATATAGTAAGACAGAAGAAGAAAGGATTAGAGGAAAATTACTTTTCTTAACAATAACAAAGCTGGAATAAATTGGGATTTCTTCTTTACCTTCGTGTTTATCCAATCCAGTTTTGAATTATGGGTCCTTGAATTTAAATATGAAAGTCACATAGTGCCGGAAATACCAGTGAAGGTAAAAGTTTGTTTGGACAAGCTTGGCCCAAACAAACTATTTTAAAGTGACAGAAAGCTGGAGTTTGGCTTTAAGTGCAGACTGCGAGTACAGTTAACTAAGATTTGGGATGTTAGGTCCATTATATTACATGGGCCTTGTGCTCTCAATAGTAAGATGTGGGCTCTATGCACAGTTTTATGGAACGTGGAACATGTCTTACCTGTCCCAGGTAAGGAAATGCCTTTAAATAAATGACATTTAGTTTACTAAAGCACTGGATATTTATAAATAATTGTCTTTTTTTTAAAAAAAAAAAAACTTATTTTCACCTTGCACTTCTAGCATATACATTTTTCTTGGATGTTTACATTTTTCATGCATTTTGATATAACTATGTTATCGCATACATACTAGCAGTAGTTAAGAATTTCTAGCCAATTAATGACTTTTATAACCAGATTAGTGTAAATATATCTAAAACCGTTTCAGCTTTGAGTGAGTGAGGAAGGGTAAAACCCTAATGGGGAGACTCTCGCTCATTTACAGATGGCATTAAAAACTTATTGGTGGTTATAGCCTCTCCCTAATCTGTTAAAAAGCAGTGCTTTGATATTGTCCTTTTTAACTTCTAAAGATTTCCTTTCACTTCCTGTCCTGGTGACACATTTGGGTTAATTTACTAAAACAGGAGAGTGCAAAATCGGGCGCAGCTGTGCATGATAGCCAATCAGCTTCTGTCTTCAGCTTGTTCAGTTAAGCTTTGACAAAAAAAAAGCCTGGAACCTGATTGGTTTCTTTGCAGAGCTGCAGCAGATTTTGCACTCTCCTGTTTTAGTAAATCAACCCCATTGTTACAAGAATGGCAAGTGAGAGGATATCTTCCCATTGGAGCCACAGAGAGCAAAATAAACTAATAGAGGTTTGAGCCATTTCCCACTCTAACCAACACAAAAATGGCTACACTACGAGACATATTAAGAAGTGTTGTATCTAAGTGCTGGTTCACACAGGGGCAGCTTCAAAGTTGCCCAACTCTCGTCCGACTCACTCCTATTAGAACAGTTCCATTGTACTGCATGGAGCGTGACTTGTCAGGCTAACAAGTCGCCTGACAGGTTGCCCCTGTGTGAACTGGCACAAATAGTTTGGGTTTGTGTATAAAATAGTATGTAAATGCTTTTTTAAATTTTATTTTACAGGGATACGTTGTTTGGCGAGACACTGACCCCAATAATGCAGAGTTTAGAAGTTCTTCATCTGGGTTTCAATGGAATCAGTAATTTGCCTCAGCTGCAGCTCAGTAGACTAAGGAATTTGAAGTCCCTTTTTCTGCAGGGTAAAATAAGAAAAAAAAACAGTGTGAAGTATTAGTATATAGGAACTTGCTTTTTTAAATATCAGTATGCAAAGAAAAAACTACACTATAAAGCTGGAATGTGCAAAATCTGGCACAGCAGTGTATGGTAGTCAATCAGCTTCTAACTTCAGCTTGTTCAATTAAGCTTTGATAAAATCCTGGAAGCTGATTGGTTTGTTTGCAGAGCTGCACCAGATTTTGCACTTTCCAGTTTTAGTAAATCAACCTATGGTTTAATGAGTTTGGTGTGCGTTCTTTCATGCGGCCTGCACAGAGCCTTGCCCTCAACCCTGTTAAACACCTTTGAAAAAAGAAAGCCAATTGCTAGCCAGATCTTCTTTTCCAACAACAGTAACCGACCTAACAAATGGTCTGTTGTCTAAATAGACAAGAAATCCCCAAGACGCAGTCCAAAATCTTTCAGAAAGCCTTCCCAGCAGAATGGAGTGAGGGTGACAACAAACCTTTATACATACAGTTTATAATTTATATCCATAGGTACTGTTGTTGCTTGAACACATATGCTTTAAAGAGAAAGTAAAGGGAATTTGCAGTAAACGCATAATTTAATTAGTTATTGTTGCAGTATTTGCTGACCATAGCGATCACATAATCGGGAACCACTCTAGATGTTCTAGAAGCAGGGATCTCCATACTATGACCCTCCAGCTGTTACGGAACTACACGTCCCACTAGGCATTGTAAAACTCTGACATTCACAAACATGACTAAGCATGATGGGAATTGTAGTTTCTGAACAACTGGAGGGCCACAGTTTGGAGACCCCTAGAGGAAAAGAGGAGAGATATAAACTACAAGCAGAGGAAAGAGGGTAAGAGAGTATATAACATATAATATAAGTGAAAAGAAATATAAGACTGAGAAAAATTAAGAGAATGCTAGAGGAATAATACATTGACAGAAACATTAGGATATAAAACAGGAAATCAAAAGAGAGAGAGAGCAAAAAATAGAAATAGAGATACTGCTGGTGGAAGTTATTTAGGCTGCAGTGTTGATATTACAGGAAAACATGGTGTGGGAAAGAAGTGCAGATAAAAGAAGGAACAACAATCAATCTATAAATAACATGTAATACATAAGTATTACTAAGGTTACTTTAGTATTTCGTGAGTAGGGTGCTATATGCATCTTTTTGTGATGCATTTGATGTTTATCTGCCAAAAATATTTAATTTAGTAATTTATGAGTGGATTGTGTATATACAGTATGTGTTTCATTCTAATCCAGTTTGAGCATTGTTCCTCAGCTTCCTTCATTGCCTGAATGCACTTAGGGAAACCTCTGCCATGGTCAGTGCTGTCTAGGTTGTGGGATCTGCTATCTGCTAGTAAACATGCACTGCTCTGACTGTGACAGAAATTCTTCAAGATATGTCCAGGCAACAGAAGACCATGAATGTCTAGACGTGCCGCGGGACCTTATGAAAACTATTCTACCACATTCATTGCTGGTAGAGAGCTGGAACACTCCACAAAATCCGCTTTACTGATAGAAGGTCCGTGTTTACAGCTGTAGGCCCCTTTAGGAACACCCACAAATTGGGTTTCAGCTTGGGGTGGAGCTGCAGCCAGCATTAACAGAAATAAACAATTGCTTTTAATTCACAATGGGGCCACAGTGCAGAATAGAACCAAGTGATGTATACTTTTTTTATGTTGTGGTGATATTTCTTTAAATTTGGCTGCCAGGGCCACAAAATAAGCACCTAAAAGCCACATGTGGAAGCGCTACCTACAAGCAGTAAATCAATAATAATAATGGTAAAAAATATTAAAATGTTTATAATAGGGAAGTAGTAAATGACAAATGCTTAGAATTAATAATAATGAGTAATGCTTCAAAGTGCCTTAGTGCTAACCAAAAAGTGCATATAAAGCAATATAAGAAACAATGTTATAAAATAAACAAAAAAAACCACACAAGTGCATCTCATAAAGTGAATATGAATCCAGTATATTAATAATATTGATAGACGTGCAAACAGTGCTAACAAGTAAAAAGCTGATGGCATCAAACAATGAAATAAGCTGAAAGTCTACGAGTGTGAACAAAGTCTATGGGAAAACATATGTAAAGGAATCCTTTCTTGTGAGGAATATAACAATCCACAGGTGGATGGTCAGGATAAAGAATGGCGTGCTCCCTTCACAGGGTAGAGTGGACCCTCACCTCTAGAGAAGACCCCACCGGGTCTAGTCTCACATAGGCGCTGTATCCATAACATGCAGAACCGTGACCACACTGTGTCCTCCAGGATGAATTGGAGGCTCACCTCAAACTATGACCCCAATGGGCCTAGTAGCGCATGACTGGCGCGGGTATATGTCCGGGTAGTACCCCGTTGTGGCTTGTAGTTGGAGTCCCCTTATTAGTTTCTCTGATAGTAGATCACCATGTAAACAAAAAAATATCTCCAATATTGCAATACGTATTTACCAAGCGTGAGAGAAAATGAATGCCATTGCCCCGCTTATAATGCACTCACATTTATTAATAGAAAAAAACAGCATAAAATCCAATAACATCCGCGATAAAATGCATATAGATCTCACGTGTCAGATGCAAGTACCACCGCCAGGCTGGACCTCTATATGTTTCACCACCCCACGTGGCTTCATCTTTCCTCCAGATGAAGCCACGTGGGGTGGTGAAACATGTAGTGGTCCAGCCTGGCGGTGGTACTTGCATTTGACACGTGAGATCTATATGCATTTTATCGCGGATGTTATTGGATTTTATGCTGTTTTTTTCTATTAATAAATGTGAGTCCATTATAAGTGGGGCAATGGCATAAATTTTCTCTCACCCTTTGCAAATACGTTTTGCACTATTGGAGATATTTTTTTGTTTATATGGTAATCTACAGGGTGGGCCATTTATATGGATACACCTTAATAAAATTGGAATGGTTGGTGATATTAACTTCCTGTTTCTGGCACATTAGTATATGTGAGGGGGGAAACTTTTCAAGATGGGCGGTGTCCATGGCGACCATTTTGAAGTCGGCCATTTTGAATCCAACTTTTGTTTTTTCAATAGGAAGAGGGTCATGTGACACATCAAACTTATTGGGAATTTCACAAGAAAAACAATAATGTGCTTGGTTTTAACGTAACTTTATTCTTTCATGAGTTATTTACAAGTTTCTGACCACTTATAAAATGTTTCAATGTGCTGCCCATTGTGTTGGATTGTCAATGCAACCCTCTTCTCCCACTCTTCACATACTGATAGCAACACCACAGGAGAAATGCTAGCACAGGCTTCCAGTATCAGTAGTTTCAGGTGCTGCACATCTCGTATCTTCACAGCATATGTTTTTTTTATGGTTTTTATGGTCAGTAAAAACCAATACCGGGTGAGCTGCTCCTTCCAGGAGGTACCGCCATTCCTCCAAAGCCGACTTGATGGCCAGCAATTCCCTATCACCGACATCATAGTTCCAGCAAGATGGTGCACCACCACATTATGGGTGTCGGGTCCGAGCATTCCTAGATGAACAGTTTCCTGGAAAGTGGATTGGTCGTCGTGGGCCAGTTGAACGGCCCCCATGGTCTCCCGATCTGACCCCCTTAGACTTTTATCTTTGGGGTCATCTGAAGGCAATTGTCTATGCTGTGAAGATACGAGATGTGCAGCACCTGAAACTACAGATACTGGAAGCCTGTGCTAGCATTTCTCCTGCGGTGTTGCTATCAGTGTGTGAAGAGTGGGAGAAGAGGGTTGCATTGACAATCCAACACAATGGGCAGCACATTGAACACATTTTATAAGTGGTCAGAAACTTGTAAATAACTCATGAAAGAATAAATTTATGTTAAAACCAAGCACATCATTGTTTTTCTTGTGAAATTCTCAATAAGTTTGATGTGTCACATGACCCTCTTCCTCTTGAAAAAAACAAAAGTTGGATTCAAAATGGCTGACTTCAAAATGGCCGCCATGGTCACCACCCATCTTGAAAAGTTTCCCCCCCTCACATATACTAATGTGCCACAAACAGGAAGTTAATATCACCAACCATTCCCATTTTATTAAGGTGTATCCATATAAATGGCCCACCCTGTACTATCGGAGAAACTAATAAGGGGATTCAAACTACAAGCCACAACGGGGTACTACCCGGACATATACCCGCGTCAGTCATGTGCTACTAGACCCATTGGGGGTCATTGTTTGAGGTGAGCCTCCAATTCATCGGGGGGAGGACACAGTGTGGTCACGGTTCTGCATGTTATAGATACAGCACCTATGTGAGACTAGACCCAGTGGGGTCTTCTCTAGAAGTGAGGGTCCACTCTACCCGGTGAAGAGAGCACGCCATTCTTTATCCTGACCATCCACCTGTGGATTGTTATATTCCTCACAAGAAAGGACTCCTTCACATATGTTTTCCCATAGACTTTGTTCACACTCATAGACTTTCAGCTTATTTCATTGTTTGATGCCATCAGCACTTTACTAGTTATCACTGTTTGCATGTCTATCAATATTATTAATTTACTGGATTCATATGCACTTTATGAGAAGCACTTGTGTGTTTTTTTTTTTTGTTTGTTTATTTTATAACATTGTTTCTTATATTGCTTTATATGCACTTTTTGGTTAGCACTAAGGCACTTTGAAGCATTACTCATTATTATTAATTCTAAGCATTTGTCATTTACTACTTCCCTATTATAAACATTTTAATATTTTTTACCATTATTGTTATTGATTTACTGCTTCTAGGTAGCGCTTCCACATTTCTCATTGGTTTTCAATACGTTATAGGTGGTGTGAAACACTATAGGTGGCAGCAGAAGCCATAATAACATACTTTAGATTACCTGTTAATCTTACACTGTAATTGGCAGCGCATAACCATTCCCTACTCATCCTAAAAGCCACATGTGCCCCCAAAGACACAGGTTGGACACAAAGGTTTTACATTATCAAACTTTGCAAAAAGCAAAGTATTGGAGTTGCCCTTTAAATATAAAAAGGAGTGAAATTGATTGCATTGGTATAATTTATGTGATAAGCCTTCATATTCACGCATTAATTGTCCTGTATTTTCTCTTTCTCATTAGGAAATGAGATCAGCCAAGTGGAAGGACTTGAAGGTCTACAGTTTCTCCAAGAGCTTGTCCTAGACCATAACCGTATTAAACTTATTACCGAGACTTCCTTTGCCAAACAGAGTTCTCTGGTGTCTCTACGCCTGGAAGAAAATAGACTGAGAGAAGTTAGCAACTTGCTTCATCTTATCACGCTAAAGAAACTGTATATTGGATTCAATAAAATTCAGGTACCACATGGCCTCAGTATTGTGTGTCATTGCTTTGTGGATTTTTAATCTGCCAACACAACACAGTTTAGTTGAGATTTTTAAAAAGCTGTTAAGGTAATTTGTTTAGTAACAATATTAAGATCATTGTAAAACTTAAAAAAAATAAAATACCAAACATGTCATCCTTACCTGCTTTGTGCAATGGTTTTGCACAGAGTAGCCCTGATCCTCCTCTTCTGGGGTCCCCCGCCAGTGCTTCTGGCTCCAACTCTTCAGCAAGTGCCCCCATAGGAAGCCGCTTTTTATGAAGGCACTCGTGCAGGTTCGATCCTGTCTATAGACAGCATGGATTGGCTCTGCCCCCTGACCCATCATTACAGAATTTGATTGACAGCAGCATGCGCCAATGGTTCCTGCTGCTATCAATCTGCTCTCTGGCACAGTGCTGGATCAAGATCAAACTTTGGGTAAGTAAAAGGGGGAGGCTTGAGCCTTGAGAACCAATTTAAGAAATGCTGCTTGGCACTATGGTGGGCATTCATCAGTTCTGTCCTACAGCATGGCTGCCCTGTAGCACAACGTCTATGAAATCTGCCCCTTGCCACTTCCTATTTCCTACATCTGTTTAGAAGGAAATTCTGTCCCATCTTCATTTTTAAATCTGTTGTAGACCTGTGCAAATCCGTCTTAGTTAGCTCCCTGATTTGTATGATAAATGTTCCCCTATGTGTATCTAAAATTGCCACACCTGGGTCTTATGAGGCTATGTATGTGGCTTCCTTTTTTGTATGTAAATGTGTATCACAACCTGGATTTGAAACTATCTATACTGATTATCCTCCATACAGGTGACACAATCTCTCCAATTTTGAAAGCAAGAATAATTGTATATGACTCGTACCCAATTCTCTGCTATTGTCTATGATACATTTTTATTATGACTGTTGCCTACTGTACTTATTGAAAATGTAATAAAAGCCTACTGGAAGTAAAATTGGCACATCACATAAACCTAATGAAATAAGCAAAAACTGTAACTGTGGAAAGCACATATTTCCACGGAGGTCAAGATTCTGTCAGATACATGTACAACCATTATAGGCCCTGTGTATGGTGACATTTCCTTCATGTTAGTCTACTAGGCTAAAGCAGAGTAATGTATTCATTGTGACATCAACATCAGTTGCGTTCTGCGTTAACTTTTGTAGTATAGTATTATACTACTGCAAAAACCTTCATGGACAAATACAGGTTGTAAGTGTGAAACTATTATTTTTTTATATATAAAGGAATATTAATATCATAATTAAAGCTTCTTTTTATATTGTTCACCAGGAAATTTCAGAAGTGGAAAAGCTAGAGGCTCTCCCAACACTATTAGAGCTATCCGTGTCTGGAAATCCAGTAAGTATTCTCTGTTAAAAATAATTTCCTAAATCTGTGGAAGGAATCCGATTACTGAAGCTTAGAGTCTTCTAATCAGCAGTAGATATACAGCCATGTGAGTCCTGGGACTTGCAAGCTGGTAAAATTCATCACTTGCATCCTTGCCTTTCAAAAGTCTCCTCTGGAGCCCTAGTCAAACCATAGGGAATATATATATATATATTTATTTATTTAAATATCTTACTGTATATGATGCAGTCTGAAGTTCGCATTAATACAGCTGGTTTTGTTTTTCTGGCCTGTAATACAGTTTTATTACCCGTGCCTGCCAGTAGATCTGTTATTTTTACACTTCCTGTAACAGGCTGTCCAACAAGAGTGATAATTACAGGAGTTGGGACAAGCCATCTAACACTGGCGAGGGTGCTTACAATTGTCAACTTTTATTTGTATGTTTTAACTTTTTTCTGAAGTTGAAAAAACTGTTGTAACTGCTTTAAAATGTTAGCTGAATTTAAAGTATAAATAAAGCCATTTGTGCCCCATTGGGAAGTGGATACTTTCTAGAAATTTTTTATTTTTTTTTCCCATAAAGGTGTTTAAGTAAAAGAATGAGAGTAACAAAAAGAATATCCAATGAGAGCGCATATTACAACATACAGGGCAGTATTAACATAGGTCAGATATCCCATATTAGTACACAATCGATAGGATGTAACATATGCTACAGTGATGTTGTGAGTTTAATAGCTAGCAAGCAAGTCATGGTCTTACATGCCCATCAGCTCTAGGTAGAAGGGCATCAACACTCAGGGCACATAGCTGTTGAGAAAAGAAAAAAACAAACAAAAAAAAAAAAACTGGAGAATAAAGACAGAGATGTAATAATCCTATTTGAAAAAGGAGTATGAAAAGTTTCAAAGAGCCAAAAATAATCACTCCAGTAGAGTCTTAGTCCATTGTCCGGCGTCACCTTAAATAGTAATCTATTTGTCTGATTATTTTATATTCACTTGCGGTGTGCCCTTGAACTTGCTAAAAAATTTTGCCTACTCCAGGTAGAGTCAATTCACTAGCACATCTTATGTGAAGATTTTGTTTTAATACATGGTCTGGCAAAAGGGTCTCTTTAATATTCCCCTCTCCAGCAGCGCATACTCCCCTTCAATTCTATTGCAATTCAATGGATATCTAAACATAAACAATTTATCAACTGTGTATGTGAAACTGCTGTTAATATATATGTGAAAATACATTTATACAATACAAATTATTACCATCAACAATGCTAAGGTGCTAACCAAACTGAATAATTATGATATCCATTAATCTAAATCTAAAAAAGTAAATATAGTAAAAAAAAAAAAAACTAAAAAAAATATAGTCAAAAAATGAAAACACGAATTATCAAGTGAACAAAAATCAGCAAATAGTCCCACAAATAGATAAAGTCCTCTTATCAAAGTGTTAGATCAATATAATCCATGTGATCAGCACAAACACAAACTTCTTCAATCAAGTGGATCTTCTTCTTTTATTGCTTCTAAAACACCTTCTGTGCAAAAATGTATGCCTAAAATCAACTCACCAGATTGCAATGTCAGCAACGCATTTTCTTTGTAAAATAAACTCCGCAGGAACCATAGACTGACGACTACTCTCTGATGCTATAGATGTCTCAGATCCTCAGAAGCTCATCATATAGAGGTGACAGAATAGAACTTCGATTAGTGCAAGATGTTTAAAAAACAGCTGAAAGTTTATTAAAAAATAGTGCAGTCGCATTTTAAGGTGTCTATCTTGACACCGGTAAATAAGCATAAAAACAAATTCAAAGCCGAGTTCCTCCGACTTTACCAATGTCACTATCGGATACACATCCAGCTGAGCTTACTGCCCCAGGAAGACGTCAAACGATGAAACGTACGCAGGGCGGGTGTTTGATGTTCTACAATCAAGCTCAACTGGGTGTGTATCCGCAAATGGCGTTGGTAAAGTTGGGAGGAGCTCGGCTTCGGATTTGTTGTTCTGCTTATTAACCGGTGTCAGGATAGACCCCTTAAAATGTGAGTGCACTATTTTTTAACAAACATTCAGCTGTTTTTTAAAGATCTTACACTATGCAAGGTTCTTTTCTCTCACCTCTGTAGGCTTCTGTGGATCTAAGACATCTATAGCATCGGAGAGTGATCATCTGTGTATGATCCCTGCGGAGTGTATTTTACAAAGAAAACGTGCTGCTGGCATTGCAATTTTATTTTATTTTTTAAACTTTTTTTTTTTATTTATTTTTTTTTTTTTTGAGGAGTTTTACACTATATATTTCTCCTACGTTCACTGACAGACGAAGCTCTCCATTGACTTGTGGGTTATATGCAGATCCTATTAGGAGTTAACTAGGCAAAGAAGAAAGCAAGCTGGCCCCTCCCAGGGGGCTGTCCTCTCTTCCCATATAATCCTCCTACTCTGCTCAGCACATTAGTTTTAACAAGCCTAGTGCAAGGAGTTGACCTGGCTCCCTTATGGGGCCTGCGGATAGAATTTTTGCATCCGCCTTTTTTATATTTTTCAAGCAAATTGAAGACTACTATCAAGAAGCCTACTGGGGCATAGAGGGTTCCTGCAAATACCCTGTACTTTCCCCAGTACGGCCATCCGATGCGAGCCAGTCCCAGGATGTTAGTGGGTCCCGCCGCATCGTGCCCGTTCCGTGAGGGTGGCCAGTGGGTGATCCCCACTTGTGCCCAGTGTCCGGATTCGATCTGGTCCAGGGGCCTGTGGCCAGCAGCATTCCTCCCCAGCTGGGGAGAAAAGTCTGCGACCAGGTGTCTACCCGCTGCGCCCTTAAGGAGTGGTCAGTGAGCCCCCCCTGCCCCCCTAGGGGCGTTGGGGGGGGGGGGGCCGCAGGGAGATTTGTAATTTTATGCATGGTAGCCGCTGGCTGAGGAGGGTCGCTGGGGCTCTCCTGGGTCCCTTCGCTCCTTCCTCGCCTCCACCCCCCCTCCCCCCGCCCCGCACCCCGCTTGCACTGTGTGTGCAAACCGCTTAGGCCGCCATGCACCGATCCGCCGCCATTTTGCCGCCAATTGCCGCCATTTTGCCTTAGCCGTGGTCATTTTCCCTGGGTTTTTTCAGTACCATGCTTGGCGACCGTTTTGCCAGAGCCTCGTGTTAAGCAGCCCTTGGCCCTCTAGTGGATGTCTTGGCGGCCAAATTGGAGTCCTTAAAGGGTGTGAAAAACGTGCTGCTGCCGTTTTTTCTTACTTTCACTTTGCTGGGACAGGTGCTGGCTGCTGCTGACGGCACAGGCTCTCTGGCGGTCCACAG
>BLSH010115689.1:831968-853897 GCA_018402905.1 Glandirana rugosa
GTGCCCATATGCAGCCTTGCTATGCCCATCTGCAGCCTCATCAGTGCCCATCTGCAGCCTCACTGTGCCCATCTGCAGCCTCACTGTGCCCATCAATGTAGCCTCATCAGTGCCCATATACAGCCTCGTTAGTGCCCATCTGCAGCCTTGCTGTACCCATCTGCAGCCTCCTCAGTGCTCATATGCAGCCTTGCTGTGCCCATCTGCAGCCTCATCAGTGCCCATAAACAGCCTCACCAGTGCATGGATTATTCACAGTGATCTCCTGCTGTGGCACCATAGAGCAGGGATCTCAAATATCCGGGGGCCGGCCACTGTAGCAAAGCTCCGCCTCCTAGACCGTGATAGACGGAACACTGTCCAATGCCTGGAAATTGAAACAGTGTTCTGTCTATCACGGTATAGGAGGCAGAGCTTTGCTACAGTGGCCAGCCGCTGAATATTTCAGATTCCTGCTCTATGGTGACACAGCGGGAGACCGATGTGATGTGATTACATAAGCGCAGGGAGGGAAGGAGGACTCTGCACTCAGATTGGCCCTGGGCGCAGCTGCAGCCACAGCTGAAAGCGGGCCCAGGGCAGTCGGACTACCGGCAAATCTCCCGGTATCCCGGTAGGCCAGTCCGGCCCTGCTCACTGGTTTGGCATATGAATAAATTTACATTATCGGAGGATTGTGGAGTGGCCGGCTGTTTTTCTATTTTGACAAGTATCTGGCAGTAGGGTGTATGGAAAAGCATCGCAGTGCGGGCACCCAGAACATCACTCTCAAGGTTCACCTGTGTTCCACTATTCAGAGCATAGCAATCGTGTGTTTGCACATTTTGTAATGTTATTCTTATTAAAGGGAACAAATAAAAGGTTGAAAATATATATTTCTGTTACGTTCACTGACAGACGCAGCTCTTCTTAATTGGCACGTGGGTTTTATGTCGTCTTATAAGGAGTGACTAGGCAAAACAGATGCAAAAGCATCAGGGATAAGCTGGCCCCTCCCATGGGGGCCGTCCTCACCTGAGCCTATAAAACCCCCTGCTGGCCAATGGCATTCAGTTTTGTTTGCCTAGTGCAAAGGAGTTGACTGGGTTCCCTTTTGGGACCTGCGTTTTTTTCTGCATGTAATTTTTTCTTTCTGAAGAAGATGAAGACTTCTATCAAGTAGCCAGTCTTGGCATAGAGAGGATATCACGAATCCAAAGCTTTGCCCTGACCGGCCACCTCATGACGACCTACCCTAAAATTGTCAGGGCAGTGTCGCTCAGGGCCCGTTCCGCGCGGGCGGCCTGTGGCTGTTGCCACTTGTGCCCAGTGTCTGGCTTTTGCCTTTCCAGTGGCCTTGGCCAGCAGCAATCCTTCCCGGGACAAGGGGGGTAAGTCTGCTTCGGTTGGCTACCCGCAACGCCCGTCGGACTGGTGAGTGGACCCCTCCCCCGCCCTTAGGGGGGGGGGGCGACATCCGAGCAGTATTTAATTGGTGGTAGCTTTTTCCCTGTCAGGGGGCACTTATTTATTGCGTGCCCCCTCCCTCCCCACACCCCCACCTCCAGCTCCCCCCCCCCCGGTCTGCTGCGTTCGCGCGGCGTCGCGCTGTGACTTTAAGGGCCCTGGGACATGTACTGAATCACTGGGGAACGTTCGCGCATTTTTTAAACAGTAACCGCCGCCATTTTGCGGCGCCTGGTTCATGCTGCGTGAGCGCCATTTTCTCCCCGGTGGCGGTTTTTGGTATTACACTCTGTGCATTTCTCCTCAGAGAAGTGCAGCTGCATGTGTGATACAGTCCTCAGGAGCGCCTTTTTTCTCTCACAGTGCTGACCGGCTACAGGGCTAGAAGCACCAGGTTTGGCTGGCTCCTTGGGGTGTTGTTTTTTGTGGGCTTGTCCTCTCAGGCTCCCTGGGTGGTCATAGGTGGTGGTGGTGATACGTGGGGGGGGGCGTCCCATTCAGGCCTATGTCTGGGGACAGCGACGCGGTGGCTATGGACCCTGCAGCGCCCTCTGAGATGGAGACAGCAGAGCAGCGCTCCGCACAAGCCCCTGCGGTCACTTTGGACCTCTTGCGGGCTCTTTTTGTGGAATTCATTCCAAAAGTTACTGCTACGGCCGCTAAGCGTTTGGCCCCCCCATGTCTCCTCAGGTGAGGATTCAGATCATGGGGTTGCCTCGGTTGCCATGGGGACCCCCATGGAACTCTCTGAGACAGATGTAACGACCCTTATTACTAACATTCGCCAGGCTCTGTGCCTTGCTCAGCCTGAGGAGGCGCAGACTTCCACTTATGTCTGTGGGTCTATGAAGCCTCCTAAGTCCCCTAGGGCTTTTCCCTATGTTCAATTTTTTGAACGGGCTGTTTTTAAGGAATGGGGTTCCCCCAAAAACTCCTTCACTTTGCCTAAGCGTTTTGCAGTGCGCTATCCCTTTGAGGATGCTTTCCTAACATGGTGGGCTTCCCCTTCGGTGGACCCACCGGTGGCCCGTCTAAATAAGGCTACCACCCTTCCTGTGGAGGGCTTGCCCTCTTTTAAGGACGCGGCGGATCGCCGCACGGAAATGGTGTCTAAGGCTATCTTTCAGGTGGCAGGTTTTGCTATGCGGCCAGCCTTGGCCTCAGCAGTGTCAGCAGTCCCTTTCTGAGTGCCTCTCCTCAGTGTGCAAAAATTGGAATTGCAATTGTGCACAGCATGAGTTGCATAAAGTGCAACACGCGGTGGAAGGCCTCCATTATCTGTGCGACTCCCTGCTGGACATCATGACCATGCTGTCAAAAATTTCAGCTTTTGCTATTATCATCAGACGGGTGTTGTGGCTGAGGTCTTGGTTGGTCTAAAAAACGTCTCACTGACCTTCCCTTCCAGGGGGGTCGTTTGTTTGGACCACAGCTGGACGAAATCATTAAAGATTTCACGGGGGGGAAGAGTCTTTTTCTTCCGGAACCCAAACGGTGGGACTTTCGCTGACGACAGGGTCCCTTTTTTTTCTGGGCAGAAGTATTTTCGTGCCTCAGGTACAGCCGGGGCAGGTTCCAAGTCCGGTAAGGCCCCGGCTGGGTCTGGTAAGAGAACCTGGCAACGTAAGCCCGAAAAAGCGGAGGATAAGCCCTCCTCAGTGTGATGGGTTGCCCCCGCCCATATGTCGGGTGGGGGGCCGGTTATTGGAGTTTGCGGACTGCTGGACAGCTCACATCTCCGATCGGTGGGTCCTGGATGTGGTGTCCATCGGTTACCGGATAGAGTTCAGAACTCTACCCCTGGACAGGTTCTTTCCCTCAAACCTAAGACTTCCGCAAGGGCGTCTGGAGGAACTGTTCAGCGCAGTCCAGTCTCTCGCGGACATGGGTGTCGTGGTGCCAGTTCCACTGGAGGAGAGGTTCTGCGGTTTTTACTCAAACCTCTTTGTGGTGCCCAAAAAGGGCGGGATCAGGCCGATTCTGGATCTCAAAGCTCTGAACTGTTTTGTCAAAGCACAAAAGTTCAAGATGGAGTCCATTCGCTCGGTCGTTGCCGCCCTACATCAAGGGGAATTCTTGGCATCTCTGGACATCAGGGACGCCTATCTGCATGTTCCCATCTGCCTAAAACACCAGCGTTTTCTGCGTTTCGCAGTGGGAGATCTGCACTACCAGTTTGTGGCCTTACCATTTGGTCTGGCCTCGGCTCCCAGGGTGTTCACCAAGGTGTTGGCACCAGTCCTAGCACTGCTAAGACAGAGAGGCATCGCAGTGGTGGCGTACCTCGACGACCTGCTCTTGAGGGCGGAGTCGGTAGTATCCTTGGAGGAGAACGTGACAATCACGGCTTCCACACTAAGGGACTTTGGTTGGCTCATCAACCTCAAAAAGTCCTCGCTTGCCCCCTCATGTCGCCTGGAGTACCTCGGTCTGATTCTAGACACGGTGCAGGCGAAGGTGTTCTTGCCTCCCAACAAGCTATTGGGGCTGCAAGCGGCGGTTCGGACCCTGCTGTCGCGCCGGAGGTCCTCCCTAAGGTTCTGCATGCGGGTGTTGGGACTCATGGTTTCGTCCTTTGAGGCGATTCCTTACGCCCAGAGTCACACCCGGCTCTTGAAGAAGGCGATTCTGTCAAAATGGGACAAATCTCCTCTTTCCCTGGACAGACTGATCCGTTTGGACCACCAGACCAGGGGATCATTGACTTGGTGGCTCCAGGCTCCAGCACGGACTCTGGGGAAAGTCTTTCCTTCCCCTTAACTGGTCGATTGTGATGACGGATGCCAGCCTGATGGGCTGGGGAAGGGAGTTGGGTCAGTTGTCTGCCCAGGGCGGTTGGTCAGCTCAGGAAGCTCGACTTCCGATTAATGTGTTGGAACTGAGAGCGATCAAGCTTTGCTTGTTCCGTTGGTCGACAAGGCTGCATGGCCTCCCTGTCCGGGTTCAATCAGACAATGCCACAGCCGTGGCGTATGTGAACCATCAAGGAGGGACAAGGAGTTCCGCGGCAGCTGCAGAGGCTGCTCTGATTCTCCGCTGGGCGGAACAACATGTCCCGGCGCTCTTCGCAATTTACATTCCGGGAGTGGAGAACTGGCAGACAGACTTTCTCAGTCGCCAGACACTGGACCAGGGGGAATGTTCCCTGCATCCAGAGGTGTTTCGCCAGATTTGCCGCAAGTGGGGCACACCAGAGGTAGACCTCATGGCGTCAAGGTTCAATCACAAGGTCGAAACCTTTGTGTGCAGAACAAGAGATCCGTTGGCGGTCGCCACGGACGCGCTGGTGGCTCCTTGGTGTCGGTACCGGTTAATATACCTCTTCCCTCCCCTGAAACTGTTGCCTCGGGTTCTGCGCAGGATAGCTGCGGAGGGTATTCCGACGATCCTGGTCACTCCCGATTGGACTCGGGGCACTTGGTACGCTGATCTGGTTCGGATGGTGGCAGATGCCCCTTGGCGGCTTCCGCTTTGCGAAGACCTGCTGTCCAAAGGTCCCATCTTGCACCCTGCTTTACCCTCGCTGGCTTTGACGGCTTGGCTATTGAGGCCCAGGTATTGAGGGATCGGGGAGTCGCTGACTCTGTAATCCCTACTATGCTTAAGGCACGCAAGTGCACTTCGCGCAAAATTTATCACAGGACCTGGAAAGCCTATATTGCATGGTGCGAAGCGGGGGGTTGGAACCCTCGCTCTTATTTGGTGTCCAGGGTGCTGACTTTTCTGCAACAGGGACTGGACAAGAGCCTAGCATTGAGTACGCTCAAAGGCCAGATTTCGGCCTTAGCGGTCCTTTTTCAGAGACCTTTGGCTTCACATTCGCTGATCCGCACATTTGTACAGGGTGTACGTCATGTGGCTCCCCAGTTTCGACCGCCTCTGGCGCTGTGGGATTTAAATCTGGTGCTCTCTGTTTTACAGAAACCACCGTATGAGAGGATTAGGGACATTCCTTTGTCCCTTTTGTCGCAGAAGGTTGCCTTCTTAGTGGCTGTCACGTCCGCGCTGCGGGTGTCAGAATTGGCTGCCTTGTCCTGCAAGTCCCCATACTTGATTCTTCATAATGACAAGGCGGTGTTGCGACTTCCACCTTCTTTCCTTTCCGAAGGTGGTCTCTTCTTTTCATTTGAATGAGGATATTGTCCTTCCTTCATTATGTCCTCACCCAAAACATCCTAAGGAATTTGAGTTGCACTCTTTGGATGTGGTGAGGGCCCTGCGGGTTTATTTGAGTGCTACAGCTTCCTTTCGGAAGTATGACTCGTTGTTTGTGTTACCCGAGGGCTCAAAACCGGATTCGGCAGCCTCGCCGGCTACCATTTCCCGTTGGATCTGACAGACCTTGACCCATGCGTTTGAGCTTCGGGGCAAAGTTCCCCCTTTTCCGGTCACGGCTCATTCCACCAGGTTGGTCAGCACCTCCTGGGCGTTCAGGCACCAGGCTTCGGTGTGCAAAGCGGCCACTTGGGCCTCAGTCCACACGTTTACTAAGTTTTACAAAGTTGATGTGTCGGCATCTGCGGATGCTGCTTTTGGCCGCAAAGTTTTGCGAGCAGCGGTGTGAGTGCGTCTGTCGCTCCCTGAGAGGGTTCTGTTGAGTACAGTTGTTGTTGTTGTTTGCCCACCCCTCTAGTTTTTTGGCACTGCTTTGGGACGTCCCCATGTGTCATTTAAGAAGAGCTGCGTCTGTCAGTGAACGTAAGAGAAAAAGCGATTTTATTATAACTTACCGTAAAATCCTTTTCTCTGAGTTCACTGACAGACGCAGCTCCCACCCCTCTGGTTTTTTTTTTTGTTGTACTGCTTGTGACAAACTGAATGCTATTGGCCAGCAGGGGGTTTTATAGGCTCAGGTGAGGACGGCCCCCATGGGAGGGGCCAGCCTATCCCTGATGCTTTTGCATCTGTTTTGCCTAGTCACTCCTGATAGGACGACATAAAACCCACGTGTCAATTAAGAAGAGCTGCGTCTGTCAGTGAACTCAGAGAAAAGGATTTTACGGTAAGTTATAATAAAATCCCTTTGTTTGGTAAATACTTAAATATTGCATATAAGTACCATGCAGTATTGCATTCATCCAGCAGTTAGAGTTTTCTTTTTCTTTTAGCAATATGTGTGTGTGTGTGTGTGTGTGTGTGTGTCACCTTGAACCCCCAAGTTTACAACAATATAACAGAAAACTGTTATATTGTTGTAAACTTGGGGGTTCAAGGTGACACACACACACACACACACACACACACACACACACACACACACACACACACACACACACACACACACACACACACACACACATTGCTAAAAGAAAAAGAAAACTTTAAAAATACTGATTGCAGCTTCCAGAATGTTAAAATATAGCTCATAACAAACACAAAACTGTCTTGTTACACTGTTTAACCACTTCACCTCCGGAAGAATTTCCCAGTTTAGGACCAGAGCACTTTTTGCCATTTTGGCACTGCGTCGCTTTAACTGACAATTGCGCGGTCGTGCGACGTTGTACCCAAACGAAATTTGCATCCTTTTTTTCCCACAAATAGAGCTTTCTTTTGGTGGTATTTGATCGCCTCTGCGTCATTTCTGATTGCCGCTATAAACAAAAGAAGAGCGACCATTTTGCAAAAAAACCCAAATTTTTTACTTTTTGCTAAAATACAAATCCAAAAAAATATATAAAAAATGATTTTTTTTCATCGGTTTTGGACGATTTATATTCTTCCTCGAATTTGTGATAAAAAAAATGCAATCGCCATTTATTGATTGGTTTGCGCAAAAGTGGCCGCGTTTACGGATGGTGAGAATTCATTTCTGGGGTTTTTATTTATTTATTTTTACTAGTAATGGCGGCGATCTGCTATTTTTAGCGGTACTGCGACATTGCAGCGGACATGTCGGACATTTTTGACACTTTTTTGGGACCATTGACATTTATACAGCGATCAGAAATTTAAATGTCCACTGATTACTGTATAAATGTCATTGTCAGTGAAGGGGTTAACCTGCAGGGTGTAGTGAAGGGGTTAACTATGTTCCCTGGGTGTGTTCTAACTGTGGGGGGGGGGGTTGGGCTACCATGGGCATGAGAGATCTAACTGATCCCAGTGACAGGGATCAGTAGATCACCCATGCCCACACTGTCAGAATGGGCAACCGCCGTGTTTACATTGGCGGTTCCCCGCTCATCGCGGCTCGCCGGTGGACATCGGGTCCGCCCGAGCCACGCGCCCCCTAGTGGCCATTCACAGATCGCCGTTTTTTTACGGTGATTCGCGCACAGCGTCCACACTGCCGCCGTGAATACACGGCAGGCAGTGTGTTACTGGTTAACAAACACCCCCAAAAACATATTTCCTGTATATGTTAATAGCTCCTCCCTGGTCAGTAGTATACATTGCATAGATTTTAGCAAATCTATTAATTGATAACTTGCTGGAATTGCTTCAAGTCAAGCCTTTATTTTATTCAGATCAGCCTTAGTGTAAAAATAGAAAAACGCACCCCAGTAGCATATAGAATCTCTGGAGACACTTAACACTGAGAATGCAGTAACTATAATGTCTCTCTAAAGAACTAGGTCTTTATTTCAGTGTACTGACTTTTAATGATGCTGAAAATCTAGCAATATTATGTGTATTGTGAGACACCTACAGTATACTTCTTGTTAAAGTACAACTAAAGGCAACATGCATATTTTAGTAAATCCTCATATAAATACCTGAAAGTTACACATGGTAATAACCATAATAACTGAAATTATTATTTTCCTACCATATAGCTGCAATTGTGGTCCCCTCCCCCAGTTCTCCTTTGCTATACACTGCTAGTGATGATGGGAGGAGTTCTGCAGAGGTCAGGTGTCATTTCCTTTCAATGAACTAGCTTGTCTATCCCCCAGTCCTCCTGTCTATCATGCTCAGTCTATTTTACATAACACACACCCATCTGCCAATCAATGGTTGGGTGTGTGCTATGTAGAACAGCACAAGTCAGTACAGGTTAATTTCCACACAGATCTGTCTAGTAATCTGTGTGCTTCTCTCTGCCTGCTTTCCTCTGATAATTTGTAAACTGGCAGAACAGAAGCCAAGCTAAGAGCTAGAGCAGTGGCAAATGCAGGACATAGGTGGGAGTGGCTTCACGGGCCGATTGTGGGCAGAGCCTAATCGGGAATTCTGTGTATAATATGCCTGATATTTCCCTGTGCTACAAGAGCACCACCCCCAGTGATGTCAGGACGTTTCTGCAGAGAGACGCAAATGGTGACAACAGGTGTTCAACACAGGCAATTACAAAACCAGGAAGTAAAGTTGTCACCTCATTAAAGGAAGTGCACATGAGAGGTGGGGACAAGGTAGATATCTCAACATCCTTACTGCTTTTTGCAAAACAATCAGTGACATGTTTAACAGGCTATATAGGTGCATAACATATGGATTTCTTCATTTTGACCATAGTTCCACTTTAATGCCACTACTAGCTTAGCAACACCTCAGCCATCCCTTTCTTAGGGCAAATGCATATGAAACTGATTGTCCCTTTCCTAGTGCAGGGCCATAATTAAGGAAAAAAGGGCAGGATTGTAGCAAAATGTAATACATGAAAATACAGTATCTCACAAAAGTGAGTACACCCCTCACATTTTTGTAAATATTTGATTATATCTTTTCATGTGACAACACTGAAGAAATGACACTTTGCTACAATGTGTAATGTGCACAGCTTGTATAACAGTGTAAATTTGCTGTACCCTCAAAATAACTCAACAGCCATGTCTAAACTGCTGGCAACAAAAGTGAGTACACCTCTTAGTGAAAATGTCCAAATTGGGCCCAATTAGCCATTTTTCCTCCCCGATGTCATGTGACTCATTCGTGTTACAAGGTCTCAGGTGTGAATGGGGAACAGGTGTGTTAAATTTGGTGTTATTGCCCTCACTCTCTCATACTGGTCGCTGGAAGTTCAACATGGCACCTCATGGCAAAGAACTCTCTGAGGATCTGAAAAAAAGAAGTGTTGCTCTACATAAAGATGGCCTAGGCTATAAGAAGATTGCCAAGACCCTGAAACTGAGCTGCATGCAGCACAGTGACCAAGACCATAAAGCGGTTTAACAGGACAGGTTCCACTCAGAACAGGCCTTGTCATGGTCGACCAAAGGAGTTAAGTGAACGTGCTCAGCGTCCTATCCAGAGGTTGTCTTTGGGAAATAGACGTATAAGTGCTGCCAGCGTTGCTGACAAGGTTGAAGGTGTGGGGGGTCAGCCTGTCAGTGCTCAGACCATACGCCACACACTGCATTAAAATGGTCTGCATGGCTGTCATCCCAGAAGGAAGCCTCTTCTAAAGATGATGCACAAGAAAGCCCACAAACAGTTTGCTGAAGACCAGCAGACTAAGGACATGGGTTACTGGGACCATGGCACGTGGTCTGATGAGACCAAGATAACCATATTTGGTTCAGATGGTGTCAAGCGTGTGTGGCAGCAACCAGGGGAGGAGTACAAAGACAAGTGTGTCTTGCCTACAGTCAAGCATGGTGGTGGGAGTGTCATGCTCTGGGGCTGCATGAGTGCTGCAGGCACTGGGGAGCTACAGTTCATTGAGGGAACCATGAATGCCAACATGTACTACTGTGACATACTGAAGCAGAGCATGATCCCCTCCCTTTGGAGACTGGGCCGCAGGGCAGTATTCCAACATAACAACCCTGAACACACCTCCAAGACAACCACTGCCTTGCTAAAGAAGCTGAGGCGATGGACTGGGCAAGCATGTCTCCATACCTAAACCCTATTAACCATCTGTGGGGCATCCTCAAATAGAAGGTGGAGGAGCGCAAGGTCTCCATGTCATCATGGAGGAGTGGAAGAGGACTCCAGTGGCAACCTGTGAAGCTCTGGTGAACTCCATGCCCAAGAGGGTTAAGGCAGTGCTGAAAAATAATGGTGGCCACACAAAATATTGACACTTTGGGCTCAATTTGGACATTTTCACTTAGGGGTGTACTCACTTTTGTTGTCAGCGGTTTAGACATTAATGGCTGTGTGTTGAGTTATTTTGAGGGGACAACAAATTTACACTGTTATACAAGCTGTACACTCACTATTTTACATTGTAGCAAAGTGTAATTTAATTTCTTTAGATATAATAAAATATTTACAAAAACGTGAGGGGTGTACTCGCTTTTGTGAGATACCACATATCAGCTTAATAGAAATCCAGTAGAAAGACAAACGCAACCCTAACCTAAAACCAATTACAACTGACACAAAGAATCCCTAGTTCCATACTGTACAAGGGATATATGATTAGAGTATATGTGCACTTCTCAGATTGTGCAGCTGCAAAGTGTGGTATAGATTACCCTCAAAGAATGGTCCAAGACTGCTAGAGATCACTGCTATTACAATCTTTGCACTCCCTACAGCTCCCTTAAAAAAATTATGACACCACATTTAATGTTCCTTTTAGTCCCCTTGCACACTTGTGCGACCTGAAAGTCATGCGATTTTGCTGCGATTTTGATGCATCTTGAAGCAATGCCCGTGTAATCTTGAGGTCTATGAACCTCAAGTCCCATCAAAGTCGGACCAAAGTAGTGCAGGGACTACTTTGAAGTCGCACCGATATGAATGGTATTCATTGGAAATCATGGGGTACGACTTGTCATGCGACTTTGCAGTCCCAAGTCGCTGGAAAAGTTGCATCAAGTGTGAAAGGGGCCTTAGCAAGATTTATTTTTAAAGGTAAAACAGTAAAAATAAACAAAAATTAATGAGAGCCATAGAAAGGGTGAAAAATAATGAATTTAAATAATTTATGTTGTAGAAACCAGTTTAATGAACCATTTTCCTTCACGTTTTTCTATGCAAGTACCAAGGTAAAGAAAAGAAACAAAATACTGGCTGCCCATTAGGTACCAGTGGGCCACATGTGGCTCTCAAACCAGGGCTGGGGCACCAAGATTGTAGCGTATTCAATCTTGGTTAAATAGAAATGTACTTTAGAGCAGTACTACAGAGATTCAGCCACTTTTTAAAATGTTCTGGATTACTAGGGGTTAAGTCCAGTGAGGTGTATGCCAACTCATTGACTCATCTCTTTAATTTACAATTTTTATTTTTACTGGACGCCAGGATTACAGCTATCACTATACTTCCAGTACTCCACTAGACTTTCTGGTTTCAGCTCCGGCAGCTGTAGAGTTGTATGCAGCCACTCTGTCCACCCCTCCTCCCAGCCAATCACAGAGCATTTTGTATTCTGTGAACCTGGTTTCAAAATGCAAAGGCTTCTGAGAATGGGCAGCAGAGGAAAGGGAAAGGTACAGCTGCTTCTGTATGAGAAAGCAGTGTCTCTCCTGGCAAAGTGCTGTGAATGTAGTGATAGTTGTACTCTCGGAGCTCAGGAAAACTGTAAGATATGAGTTAAAGAGCTAAGTCCACAAGGTGGCATGTACCTTGTTGGAGGTAACCCTTAGTAAGCCAGCAGGTTTTAGAAAGTGGCTGAATTCCTGTAATTCAGCTTTAATTATGTAATCCTACATAAAAAAAAACAGACCAATAAGGTCCATAACAACATGACACACTAAATGTATATAAGAAATGCAATAACAAAGAGAATAATAGTAATACAGTATCCTAACATAGATGGAGGGGGCGGTGGAACTGAGATCATTTATAGAATAATAGAGCAGAGGAAAAAGGTAATACAAACATTGTGATACTGGATATGGAAGCAGATAAATGGTAGACACATATCCAGGTGACTCAAGATGCTTTCCCAGGCACTCATCAGAGCTTAGTGCAGTGAACTAAAATCATTGCTGCAGCTGACTTCTACAAACACAAGGACGTTCCATTGAGAACCATGTCCCCAACTTCTAGAATAGTGCATAGTGCAGTTCAGACAGAAATGATGTAGTGCAAAGTGCAGAACCCAGTACATCCAAATTTATTTTGCCTGTCATAACAATTGCAGATGATTGCTACTTAGTTGCTTTGGTTTTCTGCATTTTTTTCTATAAAATAAGGTTATGGGTTCTTGCCTGGCCTCATTTATATACCGAAAAAATCGTCATTTAAGAGAAGAAAAATTGCAGAAAATTGTACATTTAAAGGGTATTTTAAGCCTAACCATGAACTTCTGTTATTTGCTTCCTTTTGGTCTGTTAAAAATATGATTGAAAATGCTCAGTTGTAATTTCAAATATATATCTATTGAGAAAATGGTGCAATTCCCCTATCAACACAGTTATTGTTGATTGGGAAATCAACAAATGAGCCATTGTGTTCTTCGGGCAGGGGGGATATGCGCCAGGAGAACTCAGTGATTACTCCTAGGCACTATAATAGCGCCTTTTTTTTACCAATTTTTACTTGCAACCAAAGAATGATTAGTATCTATATTGTAATGATAGGAGAGGGGGCACATTTGAGTAGTTTAGCAAGACAACTGAGCAGGGCTGTCACCACTCAGTCCCCTAAAAACTCTGTGTGTTGTCAGTCCATGACAGGACTTAAAGTGTTACCTAACCCAGCACCCTGCATTCACTATATCTGGTCTCCCACAGTACACAGAACATGGAAATGCAATTATTTTAGTAAATACTTTTTCTCAGCAGTATATAGCAGTCTTGTGACTTCTGTCAGTGTCTGGTTAGAGCTTGTAGGAGGAGTTTTCCTTCTACTCTGACTGTCCTATAAGGCTGCATGACCCTTGACCCTCTGTCTAGACAGTGCTGCTTGGCTCTGTGCTAATCACAAGAAAAAAACTATCTAGCAATACACACCAAACTAAGCATGTCATGTGCAGAGTGACTACAAAGGCTTTGTTCTATCAGGAGATAGATTGGGGGCAGTGGAAGAAGGGGAACATCATAGAAGACAGGATCAAACTACCTTTTTACGCAATGCGGAGGATTAACTCCTTAGGTTCCACAGTGAGTATAACAAGCATGTTTTACTGCATATAAAGACTGACTTTACTGTTGGTTTAGTAACACTTTAAAGAGGAAGTAAACATTTAAATCATTTGCAGAGATGTAAGCAGAATTTGCCCTTCCCAGGAGTCAATTCTACAAATATCTGCGTCTTAGACACGCCATACAGGCAGAAACTACCGTATATACTCGAGTATAAGCCGAGTTTTTCAGCACATTTTTTGTGCTGAAAAATGCCCCCCTCGGCTTATACTCGAGTCATCATCTGGTCAGAAAGCTCTATGTATGTGCGATGAGCAGCGCACATACATAGGCTTGTTGGCTGCAGTTCACAGTGACTGCCAGTGATTGGCTTGTCACTGTCCTGGGGGCGGGTCCGGAGCCGGAGCGCACGTCGGAACAAGCAGGCTGAAGAGATACGGTAATGTCCCCTGTAATGATATTCTACAGCGCTGTACATATCGATTATTTTGATGTTTTTTTCATCCAGGTGTAGGATTGACATGTCTAGCAGCTTTTTATTGTAACATAATTCTGTTTATAAGCGCGGATTCTTTACATTATATTATCTTGAATGTCCCCTGTAATGTATTGGTAATTTTTCAGTGTAATGTAACAGGCCCTGCAAATGCAATGGTGATTGTCAGTGTAATTTAATGGCCCCTGCAATGTATCAGTAATGATGATTAATGTAATGTCCCCTGTAATGTATTGGTGATTGTCAGTGTAATGTAATGGCCCCTGCAATGCAATGGTGATTGTCAGTGTAATGTAATGGCCCCTGTAATGTAATGGCTATCATCAGTGTAATGGTTCTGTCTACAATACCTGTGTTCTGGCTACAGTATCTGTGTAATGGCCACAATACCTGTGTACTGGCTGCATACTGTGTTACTGGCTGCAATATACCGTACCCCACCTGTGATGCTGAGCTGTATACTCCTGACACAATATGTGGAATACAGGGTATGGAGTGGATGGATTCTATAAGGAGTGGGGCTTATGAGAAGTAGTTACCAGTAGCTTCTGCATTTCCCACCCTAGGCTTATACTCGGGTCAATAACTTTTCCCAGTTTTATGTGGTAAAATTAGGTGCCTCGGCTTATATTCGGGTCGGTTTATACTCGAGTATATACGGTAGACTATCCACACTTACACTTATTGACCATCCGTTCAATAAGACGGACAAGAAGGGAATGATCTCCAGAGTATATTCTATATTGCTGCACTCCACACATGATACTACCATGCTTCCATGCAGAAGGAGATGGGAAAAAGATGTAGGCCACATAGATGGGGAAAAATGGGAGTTGTGCCTGTCATCTGCCCCTTTGGTCTCAGTCTCAGCATCCCATAGACTGTCCCACACAAATGGGGGAAAAGGCACTCGCCACTATGTCCGAAATGCGCCAAAGACGAAGGTACTATATTACACTTGGAGATGCCCAAAACTTTTTAAAATATTTTTTAATATACCTGTGCTACAAGACCCAATAGTATGTTTGTTAGGCGCTCTAGAGATAGACTCACTATCACCACATGAACACACAGCGGTGCTAAAACTATTATATATAGCCCCCAAACTGATAGCCAGATACTGGATCTCACCACAGTTACCAAATGGAAAGCAATGGGTGGAATCAGTAAATAATACTTTAATAAAAGAAAAAATTACATACCAACACAGAATTGCTGTTAAAAATGTTTATTCTATGTGGCAGCCCTGGCTAGACGTTCCTGGCCTGGCTCCACACCAGCTGGTAAAAGACAGACTATTGGAAATGTGAACCAACAAAAATATAATAGGAGTATGGAAGTATGTACACAAAACGAAACGAAAGATGGGGTGGGGGTGATAGGGTTATGGCGGAAGAGTTTGACAGCTTTTTGTTTTTATCTGTTTTTGATTTACTTAATTTTTTTTCATGGAACTTTGAATTCACTGATCTGTTGACTGGAAACGACTAAAGAAAAAAAGGAGATATGGAGTTAAAAAATGAAATTGTATATGATGATATAGGTTTACATCCTGTTGGACAGCTTACTTGTTGAATACTATTACGATATTGATACATGACTCTGAGATCGTGTGTGTATGTATATGTATGTGTGTGTGTTTGTGTGTGTGTATATATATATATATATGCTATTGTTATATGTCTGGATCAGTCTGAACATTAATAAACTTATTTTTCTGATAAAAAAAAGAGGAAGTAAATTCTTCCTCTTTAATTGTACCTACAGGTAAGCCTATAATAACGCTTACCTGTAGGTACTGTAAATATCTCCTAAACTTGCACCGTTTAGAAGCTATTTACAATATACACTTGCGTCGACGTCCTCGCCGCATCAATGTCATCGGCGCATGCGCACTGAAGAAGTGGCCCGTTTGTGCCATTTCTTCAGGGTCCGTACCGTGACCGGCGACTCCAGCCAATCATAGCACCGGAGCCTGCGAACACGAAAGAAAGATGTTGGCCATGTCAGCAGTGCAGTGCTTCGTTCTGAGGTAAGTACTTCATAATGAGCCAGTATGCAATGTGGTTTACAACTTCTTGAAGAGCTAAGTACATTTATGGCACTTCAGAATATTTTTTTCTGTACTTGCATTTGCTTTAAAGGGATAGAACATGGGGAAATGGTAATTTATTGCAAATATGTACTGCATATATATATGTATATTTTTTTAATTTTGCCCTGACATGCTCTTTATATTAATGTTTTCTTTTGATCTGACCTAGGCGTTATCGGGTCCAAATCCTGTCCTAGAGACAGTGCATCCAGCCTCCACGTTCATCTTGACCAAACCCCCACCATTACGCATTACAAATGTCTGTCTGCCCGGAGGTTTGCACCACTTTACTAGTCCGAATCTCCATTTAAATAATAGACAGGAGGACTTTCTTCCAAATGACTCGGATAAATGTAAGTAAACAGCGTTCCATTCAGTCCATGTCTCCTTTTTTTTTTTTTTTCTAAATCGTATTCAAGTGCTCGTATACCACACATATGTTAATGGATGTTAAACATGGCAAATCGTAATCATGGCACTAATTCAGGCTTTCATTCCAGCGACTCACTCGGAGCCCTGCGGCTGGCTCAGCGCTGTGCTGGGTGGCTCTTAAGTGCTAATTTCTGCACAAATTATTTTCTGCCAAGAGTTGTTGACATAATTGAGCAAACCTAAACATAGCTTTCTCTTTTAAGCACCCTGTATTAAAATCACAGAGACTAATTTCTAAACGTATGCTTAATGCTTAGAAACAAAAATGTCAATCAGCAGCAATTAAAGAAGGACAAAGATGTCAGCCTGCAGCAATTAAGCAGACATCCAAAACAGCCTTGCTGGGTATTAATGAAAATGTGTTTTTATAGATGCTTCATCAACACAGACATAGAGCGTGCTATACACGCACAATGCTTTCCTGTGTGTTTCACATACACACAGCCGGTAGGGTAGCTGAATAAACACGTCTTTCAGAGCAGCAGGTACCAGTAGAACGGTACTCAGGGAATTGTTTGTGTCAGGTACAAAGCTAGCAGGGTTCTGCCTTCTATATTTGAGACCTGGGGCTTATTGTTTTGTTATTTGCAGCACTTCACGCTTTCAATATCACATGTAAACAATTTGGGTTTTTTTTATGCTGATGCTTGTTTCAGAGTGCCATACATAAGCACTTTCCTTTCCCGTCTCCAAGTAAATATGCAGTGTCATTTTTGCTTCTGGAACACAAAATCCAGTCCTCTGCACAGACATAAAGTATATGACAGCATTTCACAACAGTCGGCATGCACACAGCAATAAAAAAATGCAGTCTATCAATATAGCATCTTTTTACAGGTCTGAATGCAGGTGAATTGTTTCTTTTGAGCTCATGTGCACCTTTCATAAGGATCCTGCTTTTAGATCTGTAAAAATAAAAATCTGTGCCTGAGGTCAATATTTTATGCATATAAACACATGTACATGTAATGCATGCGTATATGCGTGCATTCTTAAAACCTGCCTGTGAAAAAAAACACAGCAGTGTGAATATTTATATAACCGGAAGCAGTATAGCACATTGCACAGGTCAAAAGACACTTCTCTGTACCATATGCATCGTGCGAGACAACATTTTACAAAGCTGACCAGATCCTGCACTCCAGAGATGTTAGCCAAAGTGACCTCATCAATGCGGCTGAGCAGTACCCTGAGCTGTGGGACAGCAAGCATCTAAAATATGAGGATCTCCTTAATAAGAAGAGGTACCACCTACGTCAGAGCAAAGCAGCTAAGAGGTATTATTTGTCTGTACGTTGGCATGTAATGTTCCATTTAGAAAGTAGAGAATTTATTGAAGAAATGCATAGAACACCGTTGACATGTGCTTAATATGTCACTGGTGTGTGTGCAAATATATTGCACAGTGCCTCTGCTATCTCCTGTTCAGTTGCATGTAAGACTGCATGTGCCTGTCCTCCTACATATGGATGGGATGCTACAGAGCACTCTCTCGCTGTTTAACCTGCAGTCATTGCTGACAGTAGGATATATTAGCACATAGCATGGACATACACATGTCCATGTCTCTTAATTGCAAGGTAGCTAGCGGTAAGTGAAACGCTTGAAACAACCGCCATTCAATTAGCATATTTTGCATCCACAATCCAATGTAGCATTGCATGGTGCAGCTTTCCTCCCTGCAGAGATCAGAAGTTTTCACAGTATGGATGACACAGAGCAGGAATGAACCCACACAGAATTTTCAGGCCATGAACCTGATCATATAGTGTGTAAGCCTTGTAACAACGAACTGCAAGCATTAAAACATGTTTGTCGGGATTGAGAGTTTGGTGTTGTACGTTTCCTTTACCCCTGCCAAGTTTGCAGTTCTAATATCTAAAACTTGATAACAGAATATTATTCTGGGCATTCTGTTTTGACATATCTGAAAATTTCAGGTGAGGAGTCCACCAGGCATTGGAGGTCGCTCCGTTTCCGCCATGACATCACCTATAAATAGCTTGCCTGGAGCAGAGCCCCAGTAAGAGGATCACATCGCAGATGTCATCCTAATGCCAGTTAGCTGATGTTTCTTGAAAGGCCCAGGGAGTAAGTAGAATTTCATTATTTAAAGTTTTAAGTTATCAGTGTTAGGCTAGACCTTACATGAATGAACATTGTATTAACTGCATCGCATATTGATAATACAATGTTAATATAAATGCAAGTGTTTAGTGCCCTTCAATTACAGTATATATTTTTATCCTTTCACTCCAATAGACTCTTACGAGGCAGTGGCATACCCGCCTCCGCAGAGTATGCAGATATCTATCTGTCTCTATTAAAATCTACCTTTCTGTATGTCTATTGATACATGTAGATACATACAGTATCTCACAAAAGTGAGTACACCCCTCACATTCGGTTTAAATAGCCCCTTTGGCGCCAAGAACGGTTACGAATGGGGATGCGCGCCTTCCGGTCGCGCATGCGCACGAACGTTCGTGCCGTCTGTTCGTTTGTGCACGCGCCGGCGCACCGTGTTTCTTCTTATGGAAACACGAGTTTCTATTAAAATCTAACTTTCTGTATGTCTATTGATACATGTAGGTACATACAGTATCTCACAAAAGTGAGTACACCCCTCACATTTTTGTAAATATTTTATTACACCTTTTCATGGGACAACACTGAAGAAATTACACTTTGCTACTATGTAAAGTAGTGAGTGTACAGCTTGTATAGCACTGTAAATTTGCTGTCCCCTCAAAATAACTCAACACACAGCTATTCATGTCTAAACCGCTGGCAACAAAAGTGAGTACACCACTAAGTGAAAATGCCCAAATTAGGCCCAAAGTGTCAATATTTTGTGTGGCCACCATTATTTTTCAGCACTGCCTTAACCCTCTTGGGCATGGAGTTCACCAGAGTTTCACAGGTTGCCACTGGAGTCATCTTCCACTCTTCCATGACAACATCATGGAGCTGGGGGATGTTAGAAACCTTGTGCTCCTCCACCTTCCGTTTGAGGATGCCCCACAAATGCTCCATAGGGTTTAGGTCTGGAGACGTGCTTGGCCAGTCCATCACCTTTACCCTCAGCTTCTTTAGCAAGGCAGTGTTCGTTTTAGAGATGTGTTTGGAGCCCAGTCTCCGAAGGGAAGGGACCACACTCTGCTTCAGTATGTAACAGTACATGTTGGCATTCATGGTTAACTCAATGTACTGTAGCTCCCTAGTGCTGGCAGCACTCATGCAGCCCCAGGCCATGACACTCCCACCACCATGCTTGACTGTAGGCAAGACACACTTGTCTTTGTACTCACCTGGTTGCTACCACACATGCTTGACACCATCTGAACCAAATAAGTTAATCTTGGTCTCATCAGACCACAGGGTTCCAATAATCCATGTCCTTAGTCTGCTTGTCTTCAACATACCATTTGCAGGCTTTCTTGTGCATCATCTATAGAAGAGGCTTCCTTCTGGGATGACAGCTATGCAGACCGATTTTATGCAGTGTGTGCCATATGGTCTGAGCACTGACAGACTAACCCCCACACCTTCAACCTCTGCAGCAATGTTGGCAGCACTCATATGTCTATTTCCCAAAGATGACCTCTGGATATGACGCTGAGCACGTGCATGGCAAGGCCTGTTCTGAGGGGAACCTGTCCTGTTAAACCGCTGTGTGGTCTTGGCCACCGTGCTGCAGCTCAGGTTCAGGGTCTTGGCAATCTTTTTATAGTCTAGGCCATCTTTATGTAGAGCAAAAAATATTTTTTTCAGATCCTCAGAGAGTTCTTTGCCATAAGGTGCCATGCTGAACTTCCAGTGACCAGTATGAGAAAGTGAGAGCGATAAAACCAAATTTAACACACCTGCTCCCCATTCACACCTGAGATTTTGTAACACTAACGGGTCACATGACACCGGGGAGAGAAAATGGCTAATTGGGCCCAATTTGGACATTTTCACTTAGGGGCGTACTCACTTTTGTTGCCAGCAATTTAGACATTAATGGCTGTGTGTTAAGTTATTTTGAGGGGACAGCAAATTGATACTGTTGTACAAGCTATACACTCACTACTTTACATTGTAGCAAAGTGTCATTTCTTCAGTGTTGTCACATGAAAAGATAGAATAAAATATTTACAAAAATGTGAGGGTTGTACTCAGTTTTGTCAGATACTGAACTTTAACTATTATTTTATTTCTCTAGGGTACTAAAAGAAGAGAAGAAAGCACCAGTATGGTGCTGAAGGTACCAGTGATGTGCACATAGATGGCGGGCTATATCATCAATTGATGAAGACATCCTATGAATTTTGAGAGAAATTGCTACATGCCAGAAGATGGCTCAGCCACCCCAGGATACCTTCCTTAGTTATGCAAACTGACATGTAACTTTCTGCCCCAGAATCCTGCCCATGCAGGAAAATGTCTCAGATTGGCAGGCTATGCAGACCACTGATGACATTTCCTGCTTGCTGGCAGCCTACAGTTCTTGTAATAAATTTTTGCTGAACTCTTAATATCCTGTCTTTTCTTTATTCCTAATGAAAGTTCATGTTTCAGCTGACATTAATAGCAGGGAGATGAATCTCTGGCTGTCCCTACTATGTGTTTAAAGAACTGTAATTACTGGGGGTTAACAAATGAAGGCCAATATCTGGCTCCTGGAGGGCATATAGTTTTCCTCTTTTACCTAAACTTATATGCTCTCTAGGAGCCAGCTAATTGCCATTGTAAATCTTAAGGTTCACAATCACTGGCAATAATAGAGATGCCTGTCAGACAATGGCTGCATCCAACCTTAACCACTTCAGCCCCGGATGGATTTACCCCCTTCCTGACCAGAGCACTTTTTGCGATTCGGCACTGCGTTGCTTTAATTGACAATTGCGCGGTCATGCAACGTTATACCCAAACAAAATTGATGTCCTTTCTTTCCCACAAATAGAGCTTTCTTTTGGTGGCATTTGATCACCTCTGCGGTTTTTATTTTTTGCACTATAAACAAAGAGCGACAATTTTGGAAAAAAAACAGTATTTTTTATGTTTTTCTATAATAAATATCCATAAAAAATGTAAAAAACCTAATTTCTTCCTCAGTTTAGGCCAATGTATATTCTTCTACATATTTTTGGTAAACAAAATCGCAATAGGCATATATTGATTGGGTTGCGCAAAAGTTATTGCGTCTACAAACTATGGGAATAGATTTATGGCATTTTTGTTATTTTATTTCTTTTACTAGTAATGGTTGAAAACGCGTTGGGTTAGTTATATACGGATAACGCTAAAACAAATGGTTTTTATACATCTTCTTATATGTAACCGGATTTGACTCCTTCTTTAATCCAAAAAATGTAAAAAATACCTATAAATAATATCTTTTTGTATTTTTTATGACAAAAAAAAGGTTTTAACAGCGAGAAACAAATATCACGTTTTTTATTTTTGGCGTCTCCACTAGTTTACGGTGGTTTTCTTTCGAGATAAACACCCTTTCTTTCCTGTAGTTAAAACAAACCCATATTGCAAC